>CAUYRH010110077.1:0-16711 GCA_963574655.1 Perodicticus potto
TCAATATACGTAAATCCATAAATGTAATTCATCACATAAACAAATTAAAAAACAAAGACCATATGATTCTCTCAATTGATGCAGAGAAAGCTTTTGATAATATCCAGCATCCCTTCATGATCAGAACACTTAAGAAAATTGAAATAGAAGGAACATTTCTTAAACTAATAGAGGCCATCTACAGCAAACCCACAGCCAATATTGTATTGAATGGAGTTAAATTGAAGGCATTTCCACTTAGATCAGGAGGACCAATATCACTAATGAATATTAATGCAAAATATTGAACAAGATCCTAGCAAACAGAGTCCAGCAACACATCAAATGAATTAGACATCATGACCAAGTGGGTTTTATGCCAGGGTCTCAAAGCTGGTTCAATATACATAAATCTATAAATCTAATTCATCACATAAACAAATTAAAAAACAAAGACAATATGATTCTCTCAATGCATAAAAAGCTTTTAATAATATCCAGCATACTTTCATGATCAGAACACTTAAGAAAATGGGTATCGAAGGGATTTTTCTTTTTTTTTTTTTACATTTTATTTATGTATTTATTTTTATTAAATCATAGCTGTGTACATTAGTGCAATCAAGGGGTACAATGTGCTAGTCTCATATACAATCTGAAGTGTTTTCATAGTAAGTTTCGCCTGTACCATTCTAAGATGTGCCATGGGTGTGGCCCCACCAATTACCCTCCCTCCACCCCAAACCCCCCTCCCCTCCTTTCCCATATTCTTCTGCTATAATTGGGTTATAGCCTTCATATGAAACCTTTAAATTGGCTTCATAGTAGGGCTGAGTACATCGGATACTTTTTCTTTCATTCTTGAGATACTTTGCTAAGAAGAATATGTTCCAGCTCCATCCATGTAAACATGAAAGAGGTAAAGTCTCCATCTTTCTTTTAGAGATGTAAAAATAGACCTGCCATTTGATCCTGTAATTCCTCTACTAGGTAACATTTTTATTTTCTTGAGTTAGCTCTTTTCCAAAATCCAAAAAGTTGTGGAAGGCGCCTGTGGCTCAAAGGAGTAGGGCGCTGGCCCCATAGTGGCAGGTTCACAACACGGCCCCGTCCAAAAACTGCAAAAAAAAAACCTCAAAAAGTTGTTTATCATTATTCTAGACGTATTGTTCTTTGTTTTCTGAGATAACAAGAAATAACATAGTTTCTTTGTCTACCAGTCAATCAACTCTGTAATATCACAAACATGTTCGCCTCTTTTGAAACGTTGGATGTAGTCTTTGTATATGAGAGAATACAGAATATTGCTGATGAAAGGGGTGGGTTACCTTAGGAAAAGTATTAGTCAAATCTCACATAACTCACATTTTTGGTTCCAAAGTGTATATATTCCATCCACGTCAAGGAGAATCAAATGCTTTAAGCAACTTACAGAATCGAACATGCCACCTTATTCATCTATACCATTTTTATTTCTCTGATGCTGACTGGACTCTTGATCAAGCTTTTGCGTCAGTACTGTAGAACAATAAATGCATGAGTCACAATGTCTTTGTAAACTAAGCTGAAAGGGTCAGTTTACAAACTTAATCACAGAAATCTTGGGTTTGGAACATACCTTTTATTTAGTTAAAAAGAAGACAGGCATCCTTAAGAACCCATTTTAAAGAAGGAACATGTGAATATAACCTTTAAAGAACTCCAGATAAAATACACTTTATCCTGCATTAAATTTTTTTTTTAGTTAAACATTATCTAACATTAGAATCTTATATTGGCTTTGTTAACTATTTGAGTGATTTAGAGTAGAAACTTTGAATTACTCTAGAGAGCAAAGCAGAACTGTCTAGTTAACCCACATAATCATGAGGGAGAATCAATGGTAAGTCACCAGAACAATCAAAAAGCTTTCTTCCTTTACAAATTTTTTTCTCATTTATGTATTTTTATTAGTGTTGGCTAGTACCTGCAAGAAAATTGAATAGTTGTGTTTGTTATAGGTATCCTGTCATGTTCCTGTTTTTAATGGAGGTGCTTCCAGTTGTTTTTTTTTTTTAAACTATATTTCAGGCTCTTAGACTGAGTTATATATCCTGTTAATAGTTTTTATTATAATGTTCACCTTATTTTTTTCCTTAAAAAAGCAAGGATTGTTATTTATTCTTTAAAAGCCTTATTACCATCATTAATGGAGATGTTTATGGCAGGTATTAATTAATGCTGTCCAAGATCTCTTGTCATTTTTTGATTTTTTACTAGATAGCCCTAATCTTAACTTGTGTCTCTTAATAGAAGAGTTAACTTACGTATGTTTATTATGATGATAAATGTATTTAGTTTCAGTTGTCGTTTTATGTTTTGCTTTTTGTTTTTAATGCCTGCTAAAAACCTTTCATGTAGGCTCCCTCCATGTATTCATTTCTTCTGATAATTAGTAAGTTTGGGACTTTCATTGTAGTCAGTATCTGTATAGGAAGAATATTTTATAATTCACTAATCTACTTCCCTATTTCTTTAAACACACCTGAGTTGTTTTCATCAGCAAAGTTACTATATTTTCTTTTCCCTTCTCCATTCCCTCTCCTGTATCATTTTAATTGGGGTTGATTATATTGTTTTTCATGGTATTAATCTCTATATAATTATATTTCTACTAATGATATGTTAGTTTTTGTGGTGATGTGCTTTAACCTGAAGCTATTAAAGATAAGGAAATTGGAATATTTGCACTACTTCTCATCCTTTCTCATGTCCTTTGAATTTTTGTTATATTATTTCTATAGCCCAAGAGCATACGACATTTACACTCTCATAATTCTAATCCTACATATATATTAATATATACATACATATTCAAATATATATGTATATTTGAATATTTGTATATCAAACATACATATATAGTTTTTTCTTTTAATCCTCACTATTGAGAGTTAATGCTGTCACCAATCATCTTTTCTATAGATTTTCTTATTCTTGTAGATTATTCAAGAAAGACCCATGGGAACAGTATTTTTCTGAGTTCTTATAGTTTTGGTATATTGCTTTATTTTTTAAGTCATAGTTTGATCAGGTGTAACATTCTTAGGTTCCCACACCCTGCCTATTTTCTATTCTCGAGGTTGTTGTAGAATTCCTCTACAATATCTTGCTTTGAGGTTTTCTATGGAAAAGCCTGAGACCACATTTATCCCTTACTCCTACCCCTTGATCTTTGTGCTTGGTTACCCAAATACTCATTTCATTTTCGTTTGAAGTCTACAGATTTTCTATAATATATCTTGTTTATTATTTTGAACATACATCTCTTTGTCAAAGTTTGTTCTTTTAATTCAGTAAAATACTCCTTTTTTTTGAGACAGAGTTTTAACTATGTCGCCCTTGGTAGAGCGCTGTGTCGTCACAGCTCACAGCCACCTCAAATTCTCTTGCCTCAGCTTCCCAAGTACCTGGGACTACAGGTGCCTGCCACAACGCCCGGCTATTTTTAGGTTGGAGTCGTCTTTGTTTAGCAGACCCGATATATGTGGCTGGCACCCTTACTGAGCTACGCGTGCTGAGCACAGTAAAATATTGTTAAGCCATATTATTTGGTCATTAATTATTTGGGGTTTTTTTTGGTTTGTTTTTGTCTTTGGGACTTGCCTCTATTTCATTTTACTCTTTTATTTTAATTTCCTTTTTTTTTTTGAGATAGTGTCTCAATATGTCCCCCTTGGTAGAGATCTGTGGCATCACAGCTCACAGCAACCTCAAACTCTTGGGCTTAAGCAATTCTCTTGCCTCAACCTTCCAAGTAGCTGGGTGCCAGCTACAATGCCTGGCTATTTTTCTGTTGCAGTTGTCATTGTTGCTTAGCTGGCTCGGGTCAAGATCAAACCCGCCACCCTCGGTGTATGTGGCTGGTGCCGTAACCATTGTGCTACGGGCACCGAGCCCTTGCTTTTCTTATATCTGTCTTCTATTTATTCTTCAATTTTTTCTCTATTGTAATTTTTCCTATTTTGCCTTTATTTTTGTAATGGCAGTGTTATTTTTTCTTTCACTTTATAGTTGAACTTAATGTTTTTATCTCTTCCTGTTTCCTTATGCTTTCCTGAGCTGCAAGTATATTTTCAGCTATTTCTTTATAGAAGGTATTTGGTCCAAATTTTTCTGTTATACAGTAGAACATTTTTCCATTTTTCTTCTTAATATTCTTTGTAAGATATTTCTCGTTTTTTTTTTTTTTTTCTTTTCCTTGTAGTACATGTGTATGTCTGTGACTCTGGTGATACTTGCTTTTTCCATTATCTTTCTTCAGCATCAGTTATCTTCAGGGGTTTTGTGTGTGGAAGACTTCAGGATTGTATTCTCATGTTAGCTGGAATTATCTTGAGGACTCAGAATTTTGTAAATGAGTTTGTCTAGTCTTTAATTTTCCCAAGTCAAGGAGAATAGATCCTATGGAGATTTTTCACAATGCCAAATCTCTACTTAACTTTCTGCAGGAAAGACTTCTTTCTGCAGATGTGGCTAATCTGTATAATTCCTTGTTTACTGCCATCCTTTTGATTTTTGGAAGTAAACCAGGTCCAGAGCATCCCATCTCCATTGTTTCTAAGAAGGCATTTGGAGGTTGCACCTCAGAGAGTGTCTGTCTGTTAAGCAGTGTGATTTTGTTCACTCTTTTTGAGATGTTTTCTCCTGTCCCTTTTGCATACATCCTCGCTTGATCTTCCCTCTTACAGGAACCTTACACTTAACTTGTTGGGCGTCTAGTGGACCCCAACCTGGGACAGTGGTCACATGGTGCTGGGGAAATCAAAACTTACATCAAACTTAGTGCATAAAACTGGAAGCCTGTAAGGGTATACACTCTTTTTTCTTTTTTTTTTTTTTTGCAGTTTTTGGCCGGGGCTGGGTTTGAACCCACCAACTCTGGCATATGGGGCCGGCGTCCTACTCCTTTGAGCCACAGGCGCTGCCCGGCATATACTCTTTCATGTCCCTGGTGGTGGCTTGAAAATAACGTAGCCCCTGTCCTGTTTCCCGGAATCTTTTTATTGGGTCCATAACAGAATACAGGTACAAGGATGCACAGCAGTCAGTAGTCAGCACTCAAGGTTAAGAACAAGGAAGGGGAGATTACAGCCCCTGGGAAGGTTGGTTAAAGGGAAAGCAAAGACATAGGGTAATGGAACATCTGAAGTGGCCAGATAACAGTGCAAACAGAAGAGAGAGTGGGGAGAGCAAGTCGCACCTCCTCACACAGACATCTCAGCTTCTCTAGCATAAGCTACTAGTTGATGACCTCAGCTCACCTGCACTGCTGATTTCCCCATGCAGGGATAGTCACGTAGACATTCCCTAGTTGGAAGGTCTGTGAGGGAGTCAGCCTGTCTACCTCCCACACTTACTTTTTAGTGTATGGTTTTAGTACTACTTTTGCCAAAAAACGGTGTTTATGTTACCACCTCTCTTTTCTCTGTGCAAGGTGATTTCCAGAAAGAAAGTGAGGAAATATGTGACATCATCACCTTCATTTTTGTTGCCACCTCATTCGAGATACTATACACTATAGAAGATATCTCCATTTGTTTATGCTAATCACAGATTATTAAAGCTCCATTTACATTTCTATTTGTTTTTGCCTGTTTAAGAAACTCTCAATTATATCTCTGACATCTCACTCTTCGTCACAATTATTTTTTGGTTTTCTTAACCAGTCAAATGTTTAGGCCTAAAATAATATAATAAATAAATTTAAGTAACATGGTAGCTATGTTTAATTGTAACAAATTATATTTCAACTGTTTGAGGAAAAATCTCTCTTCAGAGTGCAGATTTAAAGCCTATATTTCATGTCTTAACACGTCAGTACTCCTAGAATACTTGTTTTCTGGACATGCTTGCAGGCTAGTAGTTTATTTTAACTGTATTACCATTTTATGCAGAAATGTTTGGACAATTATGTAAACAGCTTATTGCATTTTGTCCTATTTTATAAAAGTCAATGAGAAAAGAATTTAGGTGTTATACTAGTGATTTAGACGAAGTATATAAAGTCCTGTTTTAAAAATTAAACTTTCTGAAGCTTGAGACCAAAAGAGTCTGGCCTGATGTGAGAAGAAATTGAGATACAATGTAATGCAAAGCCAGGAGAAGGTAAGAAAACAAAATATCTGACATCATGTCCTATTCATTTTCATCTCTGGAATACAAATTTGGCTTTTTAGAATGAAGAAGATCTTCCGAATTTCTTCTTTACGTAGGAGAACATGGTTCTGGGTGAGTTCTGTTCTACTGTTAAGCACTACTATAAGCCCTCTAAAATTCTGCATTATTGCATCTGTTCATCAGGAACACCAGTGATAAGATTTTTATTTTGTCCTCAAGTGCTGCAATTTTATTTTTTCTCAGTTTACTTTTAAGAGTCATGTACTTTTTATTTGTTAGTCTGATATATTTACACTGGACAAGGAGGATTCCAGAAATAGCTGTGGGTACCAAGATGCTGACAAAAGCTTAGTTCAAGTTTAAAGTATTCACAGGTGCAAGTTTTGTTACAAGGTAATGAACATACATTAAGCCTAATGAATGTTCCAGATAAATGTAAAGGATGTGCACCACATTTGAGAATCATGGACCTAAACTTTAGCTTTATGATTTAATTTACCATAGTTAACATTTTTCAAAGAGCTGCTTTTACCCTCATAGCATCATACATCCTTAAAAGGTAAATGAGCTCAGAACTTACTCCAATTAGGGGATGGGAATAGAGTGGTGAAAGAACTGAGGCTGATACCATTAAATAAGCAATTAAAAACAGCTGACTTCTCTAATCAGGCAGGAGAGTATCTCTCCTTTGTGACACCTCAAGACATAGAAGCCATTCTTTGAAAAGCTCTTTTGTCTCAAAAAGGGCCCTTTTACTCCTTTCTTGTAAGGACTGGATTATTGTTGGGGAGGGTGGACCTTTAGCTTTTGGAGGCAGAATTGATGGGGAATTTAAAGACCTCATGTACAATGTAAAAGGCAGAGATGAAGAGCTTCAAGTGAAATGGATACCCTCTCCTGGCAGATCTTATATGTCTGGATTGAAAGTAATCTCCAAAGTATAAATCTTAATGTTATCTATTGGAAATAATTTTATGAATGACAGCTTTAGTCATTATGGTTGTTTTCATGCCTCTTGGGCAATTGTTTATTAGTTATATTTAGTAGTTTAGTTTTTCTATTATATGACAGTTGCACCTTTGGAAAAGTAATTGTGCATGTGTTTATTTGTGACAGAGTATGAAGAAAACCTATGTAAATGAAACTAGATTTCACTAATGTACTTATGGAGGCTTAATCAATGTCTCAATTCTTTTAAATAAGAACTGTATAAAAATGGGAAGTGTTTAGTGGGATTTCAGGATAATGAACAAAAAACCGTAATTCGAAATAGGTTCCTCTTAATCTTGTGAAAAATGCAGGAAGTTTAAGCCACTGACACTGCCTATTAAAATCACCTGGGAAACACTAAACTAATGCCAATGTCTATTTAGAAATTTCACTGGGGCATCAGTGCTTTTTAAAAGCTCCTAGGTAACTTTAATGGGCATCAGTGTTTGGAACCACTGAACAACACTATCTTTAAGCAGACTCATCTAGTATCTACTAAGCCTGATATTGGTAAAAATGAGATAGGAATTATGAAACAAATTCATTCCATAATTGAAGTGAGTTTTCCTTACATAAGGAGTTTACATTGCACTGGGAAGGATTAAAGTAAAACAGAAAACTTTCAAAAAGTGGCATTGTTAAGAGGTAACTGTAATAGAGTTTGTTCTAAAGGTGCTCTCAGGCTGGGTGCCTGTAGTTCAGTGGTTAAAGAGCTGGCCCCGTACATTGGGGCTGGTGGGTTCGAATCCAGCCTGGGCCTACATAAAAAAAATAAATAATAAATAAATAAAGGTGCTCTGAGAAGGAAATCATGGTGGAGTAATCCTAATAGAAAGCTAGATAAGCTGGGACTCAGTCTGGGCTTCTAAGCGTGGGTGCTGTGGTAGCCAGCCTCTAGGACAACTCCCAGCAAGCCCTACCTCCTGCTGCCCCATCCCTGTGGATCAGATCTTGTTTTCTCTCTCTCACATAGCTCTGGAAGAAGCCAGATGTGAGGACACTGAGGGGGTTTATGGAGAGGCCCGAGTAGTAAGGAATGGAGGTGCTGGCCAATAGCCAGTGCCCACCCATGAGTAACCCTATACATGGATCCTTTCATGCTGGGCAAGTCTTGAGATGTCTACAGTGTCACCTGGCAGTGTGACTCCACCTCATGAGAGACCTTGCACCAGGACAATGCAGATCAAGAACAGAAGACAAAGCATTGGGCAGAACATAATGAGCAAAGGAATGATGTGGAGCTGGAATGCAGTGTTGTAGTATTCTGGCTGGAAACAGGCATGTTGGCCAAGAAGTGGGTGTGTGTGGGTGGGGAGGGTAAAACATCAAGAATAATGAAAACTGTACTGAATACTTAATGTGAGAGAGAACAAGGAGCCATTGGGCATTTGTTTATTTATCCTCTAAAAGTGTTGGCAACATTTTTTTCAAAACACCATAATTCAAATACAAAAGGAAAACTACTGTTTATAAATTAGCAAGAGAAAAATCAGACCATGATTTATATTAGAAAGGATGAGTACACTCTTATGAAAAATGTTAAATGGGCTGAGCTCCTTGGAGCAAAACATTTGAGTAAAATAGGAGATTGGGTATATGAGGTAAAATTCATCAATCACTGGTACACACTGAAACCAACAACAAATTTATATATCATAAGTCTATAACAGCCTGATCTTTAATCTAAAAACATGTAAGTAGGCTCGGCGCCTGTGGCTCAAGCGTCTAAGGCGCCAGCCATGTACACCTGAGCTGGCGGGTTTGAATCCAGCCCGGGCCGCCAAACAACAATGACAGCTGCAACCAAAAAAATGCCCGGGCATTGTGGCGAGCGCCTGTCCCAGCTACTTGGGAGGCGGAGCCAAGAGACTCGCTTGAGCCCAGGAATTGGAGGTTGCTGTGAACTGTGATGCCACAACACTCTACCCAAGGTGACAGCTTGAGGCTGTCTCAAAAATAAAATAAAATAAAATAAAAACATGTAAGTAAATATTAGAAAAACCTTTTTTTTTTTTTAAGTAAGACTTGATTTCAATATTGGTTCAAACTGATCTCAAATATATTTATTAATATTGAAACTTGATCACACTAGCAAACATTAATTAGGTGCATTATACATTTTCACACACTGCTACACTGAAAGCCCAAAGGCAACAGTTTTTAATTTTTTCATGCTGTATAAGGAGCAGGAAAGATATTTATGAATGAAAGTTCACCTTTTATCAGCACAAGCTGATAGCTTTCTTTTAGCTGTTGGAATGTTTTCCTAAGGAATTTTGCCGTAGGCAAGTCTCTGCTTTTAGAATAAATCAGAGTAAGCCCAGTTTTATCAGTACTTTGCTTTTGGCTAGCTGTTTATTTTGCAAGTAAAACTCAAAATCAACAGTTTTGAGTGAACATTAAAGAAATTGTGACCACACTGCAGGAGCTCCATGAACTGCCTTGGCTGAGTAATTTATTTGCGATTTTCCATATATTCATAGAAAAGCAGAAAGTATTTTTCCTTTAGTTAAAACATTTGTTTCCACCATTTTTAAAAATGATAATTTATTATATAAATTTAAGAAAATCAGAAAAAAATTGAAGTTACTATTTTTAATTGTGTATTGTAATACCACCAAGCTGAGCATACTGCTGTTACATTTTTCTCTCTTACCATCTGACTTTTTTTTTTCTCTAGCTTAAGTTCAAATAATGTCTTCATCTCTCTGTGAAGGCAAATGCACTGTGCACCCCAGTGCATCTTTAAGGATACTTTGGGACTTATTTCTCATAGTTACGTCTAGTTTCAGCAAAAGCTGAAAATCCATTCCTCCCCTCCTTTCCTTCCCTCCTTTCTTCCTTTCTTTTCTCTCTATTGCCCTGGTTAGAGTGCAGTGGCTATTCACAGAAACAGGGCCTCCAGCGACTGATTCTTCTGCCTCATCCTCCCAAGTAGCTGGAACTACAGGCACCTGCCACTGCTTCTGCTAAATTTTGGTCTCATGTATCTGTGACCTCTTAGGGCAGTTCCCTTGTCTTTTCTTATTGACCTGAAATACCCTGTGCCTCAAAGGTCACCCATAAAGTCGACATACATAGAGAAAATGGGAAATTATAGCTAAATGTATCTTTATTTACAAAATAATCATTAGAAAATTTTACAAAGAAGTGGCTAACATGTAGAGAATATTTTGTAAATATTGTAATACTGTAAATATTTGACCTTTGGGACGCCCTGTAGATGAGAACCCTCTGAAATTCTCCTAAATGTAACCCAAACAGAGTAGTTATCACAGGATGTGTAATGGACTTCACTGTTGATTTGGTGAACAGTTACATTGAGTTACAGCACAACAGAAAGATAACAACAGACATTGTTATTCTAGCTACTGGGAGTTTCTCACTTTGTGACTTTCTCTTAATGGTGATCTTCTACTTTCACCTTTTCTGTCCCAGCTTTCCCAGCCCCTCAATTACACCTGTCCCTGAAACCTAAAGTGTTCCCATTTTACTATGTGGAACAATTCAGTTCTCTCTTTATTTACCATTAATCTCACAATTGGCATGTCATAGGCCTGTTTTTCACAACTAAAATGATCCTTCAAAGGTTTGAATTTTTTGTGTAATAATAATAAAAAAAAAAGCCAACAGTTGTAATAGGAAATGCCCCATGGATTTTAACAACTTCGCCCACCCTTCTCTAGCAGTGTTGATTATTTTAGAGCATAGTCCTGATTCTAAACAGGATGAATCAGATAATGGCCCTCATACCCGTGTGGCATTCCCTGCAGTATTTTTAAGCCTTCTAATAATATGGTAATTACCTGCCTTTTCTGTTGATGGAAGAATTAGATTGTTGGGATTCAAACATTATGTATCTGTCAGCAACATTGATTTATCATTACTGAATGCCGAGATTTTCTCTGATTTAAAAAATGGAGTATTAATTGATCAGTGTCTTTGACCTCTCCTCCTCCCCTGTTTTTAATTCTCTCTGTATTCTTGCTTTGTGTTCCTGCTGCCTGTTTTACTCTCTGAGAGAGAGCCCACTATGGAGGTGGAAGGAGGTAGAAGGATTAGACATAGTGTAAAAAATACATTCATTCATTCCTTTAGGCAGTAATTGAACCTCTCTTTTGTTCAGAGTTGTCTTTAACAACTGAGTGCTGGGTGTGATGGAATAGGACTTCTTTTCCCTTTGCCCCCTAAACCCTCCAGCCAGGCATCCCCCTGTGCTTCCCACTCGTCTTTCCAGGACCGTCTCTAATTGAACTTTACAGTATTGTGTTCTCTTTATGTATAAGGGATAGGAGTTAGACAGACACAGGCACTATGGTCCTTATATCATGTGTGCTCAATTATAAACACTAAGTTTAGCACAGTGCAGTGAACTCTGTGTAAACAGTAACAGCTCAGCACTTGGGATCTGAATGCTGGTTTATCCCACGGGGCCTGCACAGCTTGTGCAGACAAAACGTGCCTTAACTTTCTGAGGCAGGACTTGGGCTTGGCTCTCCTTGTGTGGCTAATCTCTGCTCTCTCTTCTGTCCGCCAAGGGTGCACTCCCCCCACCTCCACACACTGCCTGGAGCCAGGTGCACGAGAAGTGCAGCACAGACACTGAGGTCCAGGAGGAAGGGTGAGGACTGGCCAGGTGGCCGGGGCTGAAGTCACAGAAGCAGGTGCTGTCAGGAACAAGCACAGAGAAAGGAGGGTCACACGTCAGGGATGCCTCGTGCATGGCTGAGTGGGGAAAAGAAGCTCCAAAAGTGCCGGAAAAGGAATAATCTAATTAAGGAGGAGTAATACTGTATTTAATAACACGCTCTGATTTGTGCCACACTGTTCTCCCAACCCTAATTACTAAGGGGGAAATATACCCAAAATGTTCATCGCTGAAATCATTTGTTTTAATATAGATAAATTTATTAATACATATGATTAACTCCCTCATTTTAATCAGAGATAGAACAAACATAATCTTCAAACTTCATTTCCACTTATAATTCTAATCCATCTGCACTACTTGTTTTTCCAGCACAACTAGAAAAATAATTTACCAACTAGAAAAATAACTTGTTCTTCCGGAACTCGGGTGAGAATACAAGCTGCAACGGCCAAGTGGTCACATCTAAATGGACCTGAGGACAAAACGGAAGCTAATGGTAAGGATCTTGGCAGTTAAAATGCAGAACAACAGTTTCCTGAAGTGTAATTGTTCATCGTCTTACCAAGGCGGCTCTGGGTTCAGAGTGCTGCATATAAACTCTGGCTCTACCACTTACAGATGAAGTCCTAGGAACCTGGGGACATTACCCTCATTGGGCCTTACTTTCCTAATCCATAAGACAGAAATAATGATAGGATCCACTTCATATAGGGATGTTGTAAAGAACAATGAAATAACATATGTAAAACACATGCTTGGCACACGGTAAGCTCTGGATAAATATGAATCACTTCTGTGACAGAGACGGGATTAAATAAGGGCTGGTTACCACAGTTTTCTCAAGAGCTCAAGCAAAAGACCTGGGAGGTACCCTTAGCCTTACCTTCCTCTCACCACCACTTCACACCTGGGACAAAGACCTTTCTCACTTTCAAAATCGGCCCCAAATCCATGTTCTTCTCCCCCCCATCCCCCCACCCCCGCTGTGACAACTGGTGCCCAAGCCATAGCACCCTCCTGGCAGACAACATCACCTTCTTCTTCCTGGGTCCCAGTGTCCATTCTTATCCCTTTCTAGTCTAATCTAGACTGTAGCCAAGGCAGACTGCAAGTCCTGTCATGAGTAGAAACTTGTCAACTATCCCCTATTTCTCTTTGTTCTTAAGTATAAATCCAAACTCAGTCTCATGACCTACAGACGCTGGCTTAATTTGGCTCCCGTCTCCCTGTCTAGCTTCATCTCATTCCATTTCCCTCCCTACTTATTAAAGTGTGGCCACAATAACCACACTTTGGGGCCTTGTCTACATCAACCCTTCTCTGGGCATCTACTCTGTCCTTAGCCTGTGCTATTCTGCCTCCTGTTCTCTTGATGCCTGGCTCATTGTTCCCATTCCAGCCTCAGTTCGAACACTGCCTTCCAGGGAAGCCTCTGTCTCTATCTGTGGACCTCCTCCGGTAACTGGTCATCTCACCCCCTGACTTATTTCCTCCATGGCTTTCATCGTAACTTGGAATTACCATCTCTACTCATTTTCTCACGGATTCTCCAAAACCCGCACTAGATTGCCAGGCTCATGAAGACTTAGATGACTCCTATTTCTTGGTGTGCCTCTAGGCCTTGGCTTCTTGGTAGTTATTGACAAGTATTTGTTAAAATATTGAATAAATAAATGATCTGTGCTTCTAGAGATGAAGGGAATGTGTGTATACTATACCTGTTAGAATGTGTGTGTGTCCATAAGAACATATGTATGAAGAAAGAACATTCACAGGCAACCAAACCTCAAAGGCTAATGAGCATAATTATCGCTTATCCTAATTTTCAGCAGGGAAAAACAAGGAAAGAAACACTGAGCTATCCATTTATACCAATTAGACTGACATAAATTAGAAGCCAGAATATGCCAAATGTCGGCAAGGATGGGGGATAGAGAAAGTATAGGCTGGGGCAGTCATCCTGGAAAGCAATCTGTCAGAAACTTAGGAATGTACGCCCAGTTTCACTTCTGGGTGTGGATATCTCAGATAGATTTTCACGTAGTGTCTTAGAAGATGCATCTGTCAGGATAGGCTTAGCTGTGTTGAGAGACAAAGGCCCCCTGAGTCTCAGTGGTTGAAAACAACACAATCTATTTCTTGTTCAGCTGTGTGTCCATTACACACATCAGAGCCCTTCCGCTCCCCTCTTTGCAGCCAGCCATGCTGGTGGAGCAGGCCCTTTGAATTTGACTCACCCGGTGCTGGAAAGAAAAACATGTGTTTGGAGAGTTCTCATGGGCAATTCAATGCTTCATCCCAGAAATGACATATGTCACTCTTTAGACCAGTGGTTCTCAACCTTCCTAATGCTGTGGCCCTTTAATACAGTTTCTGTGGGTCGCGACCTACAGGTTGAGAACCACTGCTCTAGGCAATTCATTGGCCAGAACTAGGCACATGGCCTACCTGACAATAAGGGTTCAGAAATTTCAATTCATCTATGAGCTGCCAGAGAAAACCAGTCTGACTGACCATCACAAGAGAACTAGACAAAAATGTCCCCTGCAAGTAAGTATCAGAAGATGGGAGCAACTGATTAGATGTGTGTATATTCAACGTGATTGAACTGTAAAATCGTCATGTTAAAGAAAAGAAATGAGATAAAATACATTCATATTTTATACAATACACATTTCCTTGTCTCTACCCTCTGGGCCCCAGGTTCTGTCCTCAGAGTCATACTTTCTTTTTCTCAAAGGGTAGCACACATTTGCAGCTGAGCAGTTTTTCCCAGGTTTTTTGGTAGCAGAATTTGGGGAATCCAATAATTCCTTCATCCTTTCTCTGTCTTTTTTGATCTAAGCTGGCAGTGTTTGTTTAAACAACAGATAGTAGTGTTGGTATAACATTCTCAAAACCTTGTGAATCTCCTATACATACCATGAGATTCACATTACTAGACAGGAGGGTCTTGCAGAGACCTTCTCTGGATCACCCTGTCTCCACTCTTCACTTCCTCTGGGATGATTGAGGGTAACCACAAGTCACACACCTCATCTCTTCAGCAAAAGGCTTTCTAGCCAACCCTTTCCCCTTCTCTTTAGAGCACTTCCTCCTTGCAGGGAATATCCTAATTTTGATGTCTTTTGCCATCTGATAGTCTGAGAATTTCTAAAATTATCAAGTCCTGTCCCTTTTACTTCCTCGTTCTTCCTTAGTCTAACTCTATCGTCTCACATTTTACTGTCAACAGCAAGAGGAAACCAGCTGCACCATCCACATTTTACTTGGAAATACCTGCTAAATATCCAAGGTCGTTGCCACCAAGTTCTGCTTTCCATACACCTGTAGAACACAATTCAGCTAGACTTTCTGCCACTGCATAGCAAAGACGCCACGTTTCCAAAATCATATTTCTCATTTCTTTCTGACCCTGAACCAGCAATAACTTCAATATTCCTACTTCTGCCAACATCCTGTTTATGACGGCATATGTCTCCTCTATGACAACACAGGCGTTCTCTATCATGCCCCTCACCTTCTTCATCCTCACCAGCAACATGTTCAACTTCCATTACACTACCAACAGCCCGTGTAAGGTAATCTAGGGCTTTTCTATCATGCACCTGGGCATTTTTCCTACTTCTACCCATTATCCAATTCCAAAGCCACTTTAATATTTTAATGTATTTGTTATAGCAACATCCCATTTTTATTACCAAAAATCCATATCAGTTTCCTGTACTTGCCACAAATCCACAGAAACTTGGTGGCTTGAAATAACAGAAATTTATTCTTTCATAGTTCTAGAGGCCAGAAGTTCAAAAGCCGTTTCACTGGGCTGCAATCAGGATGCCTGCAGGGCTGTGCTCTGGAGCTTCTTCGGGACAATCAGTTCCTTTGCTGCTTCTAGCTTCTGGTAGTGCCAGCAACCCGTGGCTTTTTGCTGCATCATTCTAATCCCTGCCTCCATGGTCAGAGTTCCTGGATTTCTTCCACAGGGCCATTATTCAGTCTACCAAAAAAATACATGTGTTTCTATAATCTTCCTCATGTTAATATAGGAAAGCATATTACTCAATTTCTTAGTGTTGAACCATACTTACATTCAGAAAAAAACTCCATGTAATAACCACTTTATCCTTTTGAAGATTTTACAGTATTCCATTTTATGCCACTAGCATACTTTAACCAAATTTACAGTCTTAAACATTAGGTTATTTGCAATCAACCTGTATTATTTTACTGTTATAAAATTCTTACATATGATCTTTATTTATTTGTCCAATTATTTCACTGGAATACATTCCAAGGAATTGGTGAGACAAAATACACACATTTTAAAATATTTGCCTTACCAAATTGCCCTCAAGAAATGTTCCAATGTAAATTCTCATTTCTCCTCTCCTATCTGAGAGAGTTCACCAGTCCCTCCACAACTTGCTCAGTTCTGAGTTCTAACTGTATTTTCAGGAGAGACAAAACATAGTATTTCATTATTTCATTTTGCATTGCTTTGATTATTAGCAGCTGAACAACTGGTCTCTATCAATAGTCCATTTCCTCCTGCAATTATCTATCTCTCTTTTTTTTGCCCCAACAGCTTCTGTATATTAAGATACTAACCTTTGGGGGGAGGAGCCAAGATGGCGATCTGTAGCCAGCTTTCCGCAGAGGTTCCCGTCCAAAAGGAGCGTTAAAGGACAGAAACTCAGCAAGAAAGCCGATGGTTTGGATCTGAGCCAAAAGAAAAGGTCAAAGAGTGTACATCAACCCTGCTGGGGAGACCTGAGACCCCAAGGACACAAACAAAAAGGTACAGAGTACATCACAAGCGGACGGGAGTCCCCTCCCCCATGAAGGAGGTTCGCAGTATATGCCATACCTCCATACAAACAAACCAGCAGAGTCCGGATGTCCTCCCATTCTACCCCATGGGAGAGACCTTCT
>CAUYRH010110078.1:0-23183 GCA_963574655.1 Perodicticus potto
CCCCTCCTCCCCGGGGGGGGGCCGGCCGCGGGCCGCCGGCGGCGGGGGGCGGGCTGGGGGGTGCCCCTGGGGGTTGATGTGGGGTTGGGTTTTTGGGTGTGGGGGGGGGGGGGGGGCGGGGGGCCCCCGTGATTTGCTGGAACTTCTTAGGGCTGGGTCTTCCTCAGTTACAGGCAGCTGTCCTCTGAAGACTCAGGCCCTGGAAACTGACATTGGCCAGTCAGAAGTGCAGGAGAAGAGACAGCAAGGCCCATCCATGAAATGGACTAGCCAGAAGAGCGGTGCAAGGAGACAGCAAGGCGCCAGTGTCTCCCCCACAGGTGTCCTGCCCTTCTAGCAAGCTGGTTCCTCCATCTGCCACAGCATCAGCATGGCCAGGGCCAAGGTCATAGGGCTGCCTTGTCCTGCATCATTTTGGCTAAATCAAATTTTCCAAGAAATTCAGTTCTGGTGAAATGTGTTAGACTGTTAAGAAAAATTGTTAAAATAATAATGAGTTGGTTTTGAAATTACCTTTACCCATAGGAGGTTTTGACTCTGTCAGAAACAGGCCTCGCGCTGTTCAGTGTAGGTTAGTTCTCCAGCTTAAACCCCCT
Organism: Perodicticus potto; assembly: GCA_963574655.1. Taxonomy (NCBI): domain Eukaryota; kingdom Metazoa; phylum Chordata; class Mammalia; order Primates; family Lorisidae; genus Perodicticus; species Perodicticus potto. The sequence continues at coordinate 597 of CAUYRH010110078.1, forward strand.
GATCAAACATAGTTTTGATGTAATCTCATCAGTTACCATGCCAGCATCTATTTCTTTCTTTTTTTTTTTTTTTTTTGCAGTTTTTGGCCAGGGTCTGGTTTGAACCCGCCACCTCTGGTATATGTGGCCTGCACCCTACTCCTTTGAGCCACAGACAGTTACCGCGCCAGCATCTATTTCATTTTAAAGGTGGTGAAGTGTAAGTCCAGGGTAGGCCAAAGGTGAAAAAAGATGGAGGAAGGACAAGGTTTCGCTTCTAACTTTTGACCTAAGCTTTCCAAGCAATCTCAGTTTCACAATCCAGGATAGAAAGTATGATTTCCCTAGGACAAAAAGTGTCCTAACTGTGAAGCTGTGTGTGAAGATAAAGTGTGGCGGAAACACTCAGGTAAAGTCTCCTGTGACCAAAGAGCAGAAAATGGAGTGTGCTGAACACAAGGGTGCAGGACGTTTGTTTGGTTTGTTTGTTTGCTCAAGAGTCTGTTGAGAGGGATAAGTGAGAAGAGAGACTTGTATTGATTAACGCAGGGACTCGTTATGAGGAGCCCTAAGGTGCTGCGATAGTGAGATAGGAGAAACAGATGCGAGGCAAAATAAGGCTGGAGTCGTACAAAAGGGCTGTTAGATCGCAGAATGCAATTCGAAGCGGCCCAGGGCGCCCCGGAGGACCAGGAGAGCCGCCAGCTGGGCGGGACCTGCAGAGACCCCAGGAGGCAGCCTGAGCTCGGCCACGGCCCCGCCCCTGGAGCCCCGCCCCTGCCCGGGATGGACCAATAGGAACCCGGGATGTTAGCGGGTGGGAGGCGCGGCTGGGTTGCTACAGCCGGAGCTGGGCGGTGGCGGGCGCAGCCTGAGGCGTGTGGCTGAGCCCGAGGCGGTGGCGCAATGGAGGGACTGGAAGGTGAGTAACTGAAGGGATGCGGGTTGGGCGTCTAGAACGGGCCCAGAACAGTTGGGGAGGGGGCGTCCTGGCCATCAGAACCAGAGAGGCCAGGGCAGTCCCGAAGCGGGGACTCGGCGCGCCTCCGGAGGCCGAGGCTGGCTGGAGCCGAGAGCCCCCGACGGTGGAGCGAGGGCGTCCCCGGCTGCGCCCCTCGGACGGTCTGGCCCCCCGAGCCTCCGCCTGCCTCGGGCTCACGTCCGCACGCCCCTCTTACCCTTTCCTGGTCTTGCCTGACGGCTGAGTGTCCTTTTGCTAATCACAGTCGCTGGCCGGGTTTTATTCTCCTAGCAAGCCGGACTCTGCATTAATGTCCACGGCCTCACCAGCCCCGGGCCAGTCTTTGCTGGGGCCCAGGGGTTTGCGTCCAGCCTCGAGCTCTTGACACATTCCTTGGCCAATTTCCTTGGATAACCGTTTTTTTTTTACATTTCGACGGCCGCTTCTGTCGGAGGAATGCCAGAGCATCTCCCGAGGAAGTGTCCCCGGCCAGCGTGGAGCCCGTACCGTGGGTTGCCAGGATTTCATGGCTTATTCACGGCCGCTGTGCGGGGAAGAGCCAGCGCTGCTTCCTTATCTTTGGGTTGATCCTTGTGCTGTAACCATGACTCCAGATTTTGCTTTGTTCGCAGTTCTTTCACTTTGTCTCTGTTCTCTTTACTCATTTTATCCTGTGTAATTACAACATTCACCTAAAAACAAAGGAAAAAAGAAATTGGTGAAATCAGTGTTCAGCCTAACAGTTCTTCTCTTGAGAATTCTCTGAAATACAGTTTCAAGGTTTTTCTTTTAAATTGCAGTTAATGTTTCTGATGAAGAACAAACCTTCAGAACTGATTAGCTCTTTTTTCCCCTCTTAATTTACACGGATTCAGGTGGAATTAAGAATGAGCAGAGGCATTTAACCCTATGTATTGTTGCATACTAGAAAGAAAAATAATGTACGTTGTATTATGAAGTGAAAGTAGTTAACGGGACCCAAGGCCACCAAAAAGTAAATGTAATAATGCGAGTGTAGGTTTATTTCACACTTCTGCTCTGTGATAAAGCTGTCATAGTAAACAGCTTGAGCGTGAAACAGAGAATTCTGATAATTATGGACAACTGCAGTATGCTATGAACTGTGAACTCTTGTTCTTTGCTTTATTAAGAAAATAATTCATATAAGAGATTGAACATCAGTACACCTTACTTTTTTTTTTTTTTGCAGTTTTTGTCCGGGGCTGGGTTTGAACCCATCACCCCACCTCTGGCCTATGGGGCCGGCACCCTACTCCTTTGAGCCACAGGCTCCACCTTACTTTTAAGATACTTTTGTTTAGGGGGCTCAGGAGGCAACTTACTAAGAATGCTTTTTTTATAATATCAGTTACACAGATAGAGAAACACATGGATATTGTATATGTGGGTCCAGCCTTTGATGTATCATATTAAACAGCACTTGCTCTTTACTCTTTATTTTTTGTCACAAAATAAGATGGTATCATTAATTATGATGTATTTAATTATAATGAATTAGGTTGAAATATATGAAATTGCTTTTTTTGTAAGGCAAAACAGATAAATATTGGTAGCATCAAGTGGTTCATCCTTATAGAAGCTCTGAGAGTTTTCTGTTGACATTAACGCAATGTTTTTCTCCACCTCCTTCTCCTTCCCCTAATAGGTCACACTTTAAAAAGACCCAAACTTTGAATCTTAAGGTACCATTCATTCATTCATTCATATCTTCATTTAAGAAACATTGATACAGTGTCAGAGTTTCTTACCTATACTGGAATTAAAGTCTAGTACTTTTGAAGCATTCTTAGTAAGGTTCTAAAACTAATGTAGTGGCATCTCTATAATGTAAAGTCCACAAAATGTAAGTTCAATGAAAGAAGGGCTTTGACTACTATCCTTTACTGCATCCCCAGGGCCCAGGATGATGCCCATCATAGACAAAGTCATTTATTTAACAACAAATACTTATTGGGTATCACTTTGTGTTAGATACTGTTTTAGGTGCTTAGGAAACATAAGAGTAAAATGAGATGAAGATCTTTGTCTTAATACCAAATGCTGAATAAAATAATACTCTGCAAACTGTTCAAAAGGGCTTTACATATAAGATCTTGTATTACAATGATAACCTTATGAATAAACATTATATTTCTATATTTAGTAAAATATCTTAAAAAGTTTGCTTAATGTGTAAGAGTACTTGAGTAATCGTTGTACTGTTTGACATTAGACTTACGTTTCTGGTTGTAACACCTAGCAGACTTATCTTGCTTGTAAAACCAGAAAATATATGGATTCTTGAAAAATTCTATTGAAGAAATCTGCTCTTTCTTATAACTTTTGCATTATTTGCATATAGATCGTATATGTCTTATATTATTTTTGGTCTTCTGGATCTTTCATGCTTCCTGATCCTCAACAGAAGAGCTGTTAGGCTGAACACTGTATTTTGAAACCAGATACAAATTATTGCTCATGGTTTTGTATTATCTGTATCTGAGCACTAGTGAATTGTGTGGTTAATCACACTAAAGCCTTTAATTCCTTTTCACCTGAAGTTCATATCCTGCCCATCTATCTACAGGCAATGGAAGTATTCTATACTTGGGAGAGTTCCAGTCTCTTATAAGCTTTTTCATCTGCAAAATGAAGAGCTGATAAAGTCTAAGCAGATTTTATCTTTATATGTACACAGTATTGTTATTTTCTTTATAACACCCTTATCAACAGTTATAACAGTTATTATGGTAGAGATTGGGCTGCCCATTCCGTTTAGACAAATGAAATTATTAGGCCTCTATTGTTCTTTAACACTTGTCTAGAAAGCAAATTGCTGTCCTGCATCATTGCCCTTGTTGTAGTTGAAGACAGCTCTCATGTGCCATCAAGGTTCTATTTTATTTTTCTCTAGTGTAAACATATACTAGTTTATGAAGACAATCATTTTTATTAATTTAGCTATCATTTAATTGTCTTTGGTACTGAGTTAGATGCCAGATATTTTCATAGCCAGTATATTGGAAAGGCCTATGTTTGAATCTTTGCTTTGTTTCCTTTTAGTTCTATGATTTGGGCAGTTTATTTTATTTGAACCTCAGTTTACTTAGCTGTAAAAATGGAGCTAAAAAAGAATAAACTAACTGAACTGATAGGCATAAAGCAGTTAGCTAAGTGCCTTAAATAGGAGGCCTCTTCAGTACCTGTTGATGGATAAAATCATAAGAAGCATATTAGGAACTTAAGAGAGGTCCAGTATAGGCAAAATAGAGCATGCTTGGAAAAGAGAAAGGACTTTTCAGTGTCTCGTACTGTTGAAACGTCCAGTGAGATGAGAATTTAAAAGAGGGCTTCAATTAGACTAATGATGGGTTAACAGTGATTAGTTACCGCCACTTCTTGAGGTCTTTACTCAATGTCTCCTTGTTAATGATGCTTTCCCTAATTCTTCCCACTTCTCAAAGACTGTCCTCTCTTCTGTTACTCTGTTTTCTTCATTGTGCTTATCATTATGGGTCATTTTATATATTTATTTGTATTTATTTTTACCCTATTATAACTCAAAAGCTCCATAAGATCAGTCTTTGGTTTTTACACCTCTGTATCTCTACCTCCTGGAACACTTTCTGTCTCATGCTAGATGCTCAGCAAATACCTCATGAATCCATGAATGTATCTGTTTTAATACAGTGATTAGCCTGATCAGTTTGTTTGTAATTCAAACAGCAAGTAAATGAGAGATGGGGGAGACTCTAAGCAGAAAATGTGTTTCCAAAAAAATGTGCTATTTTAGGATATTGGTCCTAACTATATCTTGAGGGCAGAAAGGATTACTGATAAAGTGAGTTTTGGGAAATAAAAGCATATTAAATCTCTTTTTTAAGATTGAGGAAGTTCAGTTCTCAGAAAACCCATTTAACTTAGTTTTATCTAGCCTTTTCCACACATTTAACAATGGAGCATGAGATTTGAGTGATTAGTAGTGGAAATGACTGGTCATGTTCAGACTGGGTAGGAAGGCAAGTATAGCCAGGAATAAAATCTAAGTCATTCTGAGATCAAGACAGTCACTTAAAGGTAGAAGATAGAAATCTTTGGTTAGAGAAGGAGCTTGAGTATTTTTAAAGTTCAGAGGTGGACTCTCAAGATGTTTGGGCAGTAATTTTGCTGAAGTACAGTTCAGGTAACTAAAATGGAGTGGTGGTGAAGGTGGTGTATTGAGTAGGTTAAACATGAATTTGGAAATGTTTAAGTCACCTAGGATGAGCTGAAAAAGAAAAATCTATTGATATAGTGGATATTGTTGATCTGAAAGTAATATGATTTTTGGAAAGATTTTTTTCTTCTTGTTTGGAAGAAAGTAGTGTGCTTCAGAAGAGAGATTTCTTAAATGATTAAGCTTGGATTCAGATTAGCTGTGATAGAATATAAGATGACAGAAGGGAGGAGATAGACATTCTGCAATGGAGTCCAGAACTGCTCTTCATTTCCAAGTTTTCTTTTGAAAATATTCTTTCCTATTTCTTAAATACATACGTTTTAAAATGTTACAACTATTTGATATAGTCTTTCATATCACCTATGTAATAGTATTATGTAAAGATATCCTTTCAAGTCTTATTGTACAGGTTATAAAGTTGTGAAATATAGCAACTCATTACAGAATTGTATTACTGAATGAATTTTGTAAGAAGAGATTGGCTTCTTGAGTGTTCTAGAATATTCAGGTAATTTATTGACTTGGTTCTGTTCATCAGTTTGAGTGCTTTTTACTTTTGTTTTCTGCTACAATATTATCTTGTCTGAATATTTTGTCTCTTGTAATTTTATAAGCTACAAAATTTGCTCGTTTTTGCCATATATAGGAGAAGGACAAATCAGGCAAATCTTAGTTTTGCTTTTATAGTGTCTACTACTAAATGTAAGCCACTAAGCCAAACAACCTCCATCTAAGAAGACAAATAGTCACTATCTACCAGTAAAATAGGACAGTGGAGTACTAGGAGAATGAAAGAACAAGAACAGTTCTTCTCTTGCTGTATTTGCATACATTCTCTCCAGTGTCGTTTTGATTCATCTGATCAGTTTTCTTTGAACTCACTAAATGCCTTGAAACATTATGATTGTACTTTTACTTTTTGTTTATTTTACTTTTGAAAGAAAATGCTTTTTCTGTTTGTTTTCCATTTGAGAAAAGAATTTTAAAAAATTGTATTCAGTAGGATATTCAGGACAATATATGGAAAGATTAATTTTTTAGAACATTGTAAATATGAAAATAAAATTAGATTTGATATTTCACTAGAAAATAAAATGATAAATTGACTCATTTGTAGAATCCCAAGGAATGTAGTTATTTTTTCTTTTCTTTTTTTTTTTTTTTTTTTTTGAGACAGAGTCTCTCTTTGTCACCCTTGGTAGAGTGCCATGGTGTCACAGCTCACAGTGACCTCCAGTTCCTGGGCTTAAGCGATTCTCTTGCTTCAGCCTCCCGAGTAGCTGGGACTATAGGTGCCCGCAACATCGCCCGGCGTTTTTTTGTTGCAGTTTGGCCGGGGCCGGGTTCAAACCCATTACCCTTGTTATACGGGGCTGGCACCCTATCCACGGAGCCACAGGTGCCACTCTAATTATTTCTTTAAAAAAAATTATTCTCTTTTAATGGCTGAATAGTAGTCCATGGTATACGTATACCACAGTTTGTTAATACATTCCTGGATTGGTGGGCATTTGGGTTGTTTCCATGTAATGGTGATTGTAAATTAAGCTAAACAGTCTAGTGCAAATGTCCTTATGATAAAATGTTGTTTTTTTTTTTTTCTTCTGGGTGGATACCAGGTAATGGGATTTTAGGGTATGGGAGGTATAATTTGAGTTCTTTGAGGATTCTCCATACTTCCTTCTAAAAAGGTTGTATTACTTTCTAGTCCCACCAGCAGCATAAAATGTTCCCTTCTTTCCATATCCATGCCAGCATCTGCAGCTTTGAGACTTTGTGATGTGGGCCACTTTACATCTTTTGTATTAACCTGGATGAGGTGGAACACATTCTTAGTAAAGCATCACAAGAATGGAGAAGCAAGAATCCAATGTACTCAATTCTAATATGAAGGCAGTAGATGACCTAATACATGGTGGGGGGTAGGGGAATGAAGGAGTGGGAGAGGGGATGAGCGAGGGATTTTGGTGGGGTCACAGTGTATGACACACCTCTTGGGGGCAGGACAGAGTTACAAGGGAATTCTCTTAACAAATGCAATCAGTGTAACCTAATTCTTTGTACCCTCAATGGATCCCAAACCATAAACAAAAATTATTCTATGACTAACTATGTAATGCTTCACCCTCCCAAGTTAACTGGGACTACAGTTAGTGCCTCCATGCCTGGCTGATTTTTTTTAAATTTTTTGTAGTGAGGGAGTTACATTTCCTAGGCTGATCTGGAACTTCTGGCCTCAAGGGATCCTCTGGCCTCACTTCCCAAAGGGCTGGGATTATGCATGTGAGCCATCACACCCAACCCTATGTGTTTGTCCTTAAATCATGACTCTTCTGTATTTATCCTGGGCTTTTTGACTACTTTTTGACTTTGATAACTCTAAGTTTTATGCCCATTGTAGAGATAATGTCTCTTATTTCAAAAGGAAATGATTGATATTTTTCACAAAAATTGAAAACTTATGAAACTAAGAGAAAACATTAAAATTCAAAAGTTTCACAATTTGAGAGCTATAGAAATTATTTTAATTTCTTTTCTGTTTTAGAAAATGGAAGTGTCCAAGTTGGAGAATTGTTACCTTGCAAGATTTGTGGAAGAACATTCTTTCCAGTAGCATTAGTGAGTAGACTGATTTTGTACCTTTTCTTTTTGGGGGGTTCAGTGGATCTGCCTTTTTTCAGTATTTCAAAACTACTGTCATGGGAAGAGCTTACGTGGAAAATTGTGAAGAGTTACTTGTTAATGTTCTGTAAGAGTCTTGGTTCCAGCTATGTCCCATTGTTCCAGAATGCTCTCTTTCCTTTAGAGTTTGTTTGGTTTTCAGAACTCTTTTATTAAATTGTGGGACTATTACCATCCACAAAAACACAAAAACAAAACAAAGTACCTCTTAGAAATAAATAATAATGTATTTACAGATACAAAGTTATGTAATGTTTGGGATTTGCTTTATAGGACTTCAGGATAAAAGCAAAGATAGATAAAACAAAATTGCTAATATATTGGTAATTTAATTGTTGAAGCTGTGTGATGAATAAATGCGAGTTATATCAGTCTCTCAACACTTATGCATGTTTGAAGTATTCCAAAGAGAAAGTTTTTTTTCAGTGTAAAAGTGTACTTAAAATTTATTATGCATTTTTCGAATGCTTTTAGATACTAAGTATCTACAAATATGAAGATGAAGCCAACTAAATAGAGAATAATAAAAATCATGCCTGTGTACTCTAAAGATATTAACTTCAGACAAAAATATACATTTATTTGATATGAATAATTTTTCTTTGAATATCGGCCTGCTGATTACAGTTCTGCCACAATCCCCTGTGCATCCTCTTACTATTTCTAGTTTGTTTTGTTAAAACAAAGTGAAGAAATAATGATACAAAGTGCCCTTCTGACTACAAGTGCCTTTTAAATAATGTTGACTGTTCTGTTCTTTAAAAACATCTTAATTATAAAACCAGTACATTGTACCCCATAAATGCATAAATGTACATAGCTATGATTTAATAAATAAATAAATAAATAAATAAATAAATAAAATCTTGCCTATACCTTCAGTGATTATTTTTTCTTATCAGTTTCTTTTACAAAACATTCAGCTGAGTATCACTGGTAAAAAAAATTGCATTTTTTTGCCCTCATTTGTCTAGTGTTTGATTTAATGATGTTTTCAGTATGACAGCTATAACTTGAATAGTCAGATTTGGAAACAAACTGCACTTAACACTTGACATATATGGGAACATACATACAAGGATCTGCTGCCTGTTTGCCTCATTGTTTTTGAATACTTAAAGATTTTATTACAGCTATAATTACAGTGCTTGCTTCTGGAACTGAAAACTGAAATCAGGTATATAAAACAGGTGATTACTGATCATTTACTGAAAGCTTAATAGTTTCAGTATCATCAAAGTTTATGAAAATAGAAAAGGAAGAGTGTTTAGGGCACTGATGTCTTCAGTCAACATGCTTTTTATAGGGTGGACATAAAGTTATGTGCAGTTTAAAATAGTTTAACACAGTAAATTGCACACGAAGTTTATGTCCACTATGTGTAGTAGATGAAGAATTTTTATCTAATTGGTCATTCAAGAGAGCTTCCTTTGGAATGTCCTTAAAATGAATAAATGAATGAATGATTGAGTTGTCAGTTCTATTAACAACAACAACAAAAAACTAGAAAAGTGGAGCTCTCTCTGCTTTCTCCTCTCTCCCTCCCTCTCTTTCTCTGTCTCTTTCTGCTCTCTCCTCTCTCTCCCCTCCTCTCTCTCTCTCTCTTTCTATTCTCCCCTCCTTAGTGCTGCTCTGCAACATCTCCCGCCAATAAAGACCTTTCGTACAAGCCTTGGTGGTCTGTAAGATCTCTTCCGATGGAGTGCCACCCTTTCATCTGGTGTCAGAAGTGGGATCTAATTAGGGAATGCTCCCAAGCTCCTGAGAGCTCCCTGTCTTCTTCTGGCACTCCTGGCACTCACCACCACATCTGCTTATGTCCATCCACCAAGGCGCACTAACCAGCACTCAACACCGGCCTCATCCAAACTTGGTAACTACTCAGTTGGTGCTCCAACCTACAACCAAAAAAAACTGTTCTTCGTGAATGGACTACATTCTACTCCAGGCCATAAGACTTTCCTGAACACCACTTCCAAACAGCCACCACTAAAAGGACAGTCTGAAAGCAAAAACTTACATCCTCCCTGTGAAAAGGATCACAGTCACCCTCTAGTTGGCCAATTAAAACTACGCACCCTTCTCAGCAGGAAGAAGCTACAGAAATGAGAACTCCATGTCCTCTATCCCAAGGCCAACCCTCTATTTTTAACATATCAAGAAAGGAGGAATGTTAGGTAATGGCAAAACTTACCTCATCTCCCTGTCCTAATTACCCACTGAAAATTTCAAACATATGACCTGCCCCTAACGCTCTTCCACCAGAACAGTAACTCCTTATTGGCTAATCTACCATCCCAGCACCTCCCCTAACTGAACCTATGTAAGAGTGCACTTTTCTTTTGGCTCGCTCTCTGCTCTCTCCTGTCTCCCCCTGACTCTCCCCTTCCCTCTATCTCTCTCTGCTCTCTCCCCTTCCTTCTTTCTTTCTCTCTCTGCTCCCCTCCCCCTTTCTCCTCACCTCTTTCCCTCTCTCTCTCCCCCCTTCTCTCCTTAGTGCTCTCTCCCCACCTTCTCTCCTTAGTGCTGCCGCCAATAAAGACCTTTCGTACCAAATAAAAAAAAAAAAAAACTAGAAAAGTGGAGCACTAGGTAACACAAGAAAAATCCTAGGTGAAGAAAGGTAGAAAGCTTGACTTCCAGAAGGGAAAAAAGGGATTATTATGGGGGAAGGACACAATCTGACTACTTTGTCCTATTATCATTTTGTGTAAACTTTATATTAGTATACTACTATTATGCTAAATTTAGTAATCCAGACTACTTTTAACTTTTGTAAATTTAACCATAATGCGTTCTTCTCCATTTACGTTGTCTTTTTAGTATCAATATCCAGTTATTTATTATAGTAAAGATTTTTTTTCTACTGGATTAGCATTGACTTGGTTACATGACTTTTTTTGGCAATATGAAAACTGAGAAAAGAATACTGAATAACCTTAATAAGATTTTTTTTTTTTTTTTTGCAGTTTTTGGCTGGGGCCGGGTTTGAACCCACCACCGGTATATGGGGCCAGCGCCCTACTCCTTTGAGCCACAGGTGCCACCCAACCTTAATAAGATTTTAAAAGAATATTTCTTTATTTTGTGAGAAAGATAACTTAAGGCATTATTATATATAAAAAGTCAATTTTAATTAAGGCAAGATGTATCTTCCTATTTTTAAATTGGTCTCAGAGTTTTAAGCTGGCTTCGATCTACATAAAGTTTTATAGTTTTCTCTTCTGTAAAAAAGAAAATAATATGTTACATTTTTTTCTTTCTAACAGAAAAAACATGGACCCATTTGCCAGAAAACTGCCACTAAAAAACGGAAGACGTTTGATTCAAGCAGACAAAGAGCTGAAGGAACTGATATTCCGACAGTAAAACCTCTTAAACCCAGGGTAGATATATAACCTTTTGAACAATATGAATATGCTATTCTATATATTAAAAAAATTATAATTATTATACTAAGATTAAAAATAAACACAAGTCTGTGTTACATGTTCTGTTTAGAAATTATCAGAAGCTTTATAAAATAAAGGAAGTTTTATTTTAAATAAAATTTCAAATTTTTGCAGAGTAGGGATAGATAGATCCAGATGGTATCTCAAACTCCATCAGTTACAGTGAGGTTTTGTACCAGACAGCCAGTTGTCACGTGTTCTTTTTAAGCCATCGTTAAAAGCTTTAGATGTAACAAGTTTTGAGCTATTAGTGTTTATTACCAGTAGTATAATTGCTATATGCAGAAAATAAAGCTATTTGTTATAGACATTTTAAAATAATAGTTAAAATAATAGATATATTTGTAATTTATATTTATGCTTTCTGGGGAAAAGTTTTATCATTTGTTCAATTGTCCATATACAGGTATTGTCAGCTCATTTTCTTCCTTGAAACCAAAGCAATAAGCCTTTTGTGGTGATTTCTCCTTAATGCCTGTCATATATTATAGTTATCCTTTGATATCTCTGGGGTATTGGTTCTAGGACTACCCCTTGGATATCAAAATCTCTGGATACTCAATATTTGGATATAATTTACATCCTCTTGTATACATCAACGTCTAGATTACTTATAATACCTAATACAATGCAAATGCTATATAAATAGTTGTCATATTATGTTGTTTATTCAAAGCTGTATTATTTTTATAGTATTGTTATTTATTTTTCAAATTTTTTTTGAGACAGAGTCTCACTATGTCACCCTTGGTTGAGTGCTGTGATGTCATAGTTCACAGCAACGTCAAACTCTTGGGCTTAAGTGATTCTCTTGCTTTAGCCCCCCAAATAGCTTGGATTACAGGCACCTGCCACAACGCATGGCTATTTTTTGGTTGCAGTTGTCATTGCTGGAACCCGCCAGCCTTGGTGCATATGGCTGGTGTCCTACTCACTGAGCTACGGGCGCCGAGCCTCAAATATTTTTTTACCCAGAGTTGGGTGAATCCATGAATGTGAAACCAAAAAATATGGAAGGCTGACTGTACATTGCTAAAAATAAATTACTTAAATACTTTATCTGACTTAGTTATAAACAGTCATTTCAGTGAAACAGTTGAAGGTAAGTACTGGATTGAGTAGATTTTTGAAACAAAACTCTACTTTTCATGTTAATAACTTCTTCCATTGGTATAGGAAGAATATTTCCTTCTGGAGAAATTAATCTTACTGACAAAGTCATTTGATGGTAGAAAAATCAGATGTTCATTTTTGGTTTTCTGTCTGTAATTATATAAGTAAAGGATGGTGAAGTTCAAATAAGGTATGTAAACCAAGATTTCAATTTTTTAGTAATTTGGCAGATACATGATTATATTAGCTTTACTTAGGTAGATAAACTAAACACATCTTTGGAGGCAGTATAGCATAGTGGGTATGAAAGATGAACCAAGAGTTAGAATGCCTGAATTTAACCCTGACTCTGCTACCTACAGTCTATATGTTTTTTGGGCTACTTAGTTTAATTATGCTTCTGTTTACCTATAAAATGGTGATAGTGGTAGTATTTATCTTGTGAGGATATTGTGAGAATTACATAAGATTATCCATGGGATCTCAATAAATCTTCTATTTCCATTTCTATTCTATTTCTTTGATAAAGATAGGGTATTTGCATACTTTGAAATTAATTTAGTGAGAAAAAAGTGAAAATCATTGCTTTACATTAAGTGGTTTATTGCCTTGCTACTTAAAGTATGGTCCATACAACAGTAATATTTACATTGTTGGGAAACTTTTTAGAAATACAGAATCTCAGGAGCTTCCCAGACATACTGAATTAGAATTTGCATTTCAACAAACCCCTGGTGAGTGAGATTCACATTAAAATGTGAGAAGCAATTTCTTAGAAAGTTTGAGCATTGTGGTGTAGTTCTCAATATATTTACCTTTATCCAGAAAATCCTATAAAATCACTAGCAAAATGGAGACAGAGCAACTACAGACTCCATTTCTGGAAAGACAGAAGGCAGGCATACTCCACAGATTACCAAATAGATGTAAGGGCTGCCCAAAGCAGTTGAGATCCAAGAGAAATTACCCAGAAGAGGAAGTACAGGAAGTTGCTGAGGGAGGACCATGGTTCAGATTCTAAAAATCTGTTGCCTAAAAAGTGATTCCAAGAGATGTCATTGGAGAATATGTATCTCTCATTTACTACCAAGGCGTGAAATGGGTAAAACTGTTGGAATTTTGAGGCTAGGCACGGTGGCTCACACCTGCAATCCTAGCAAGATGAGGCCAAGGCAGATGGATTACATGAGCTCAGGAGTCCAAGACCAGTCTGAGCAAGAGTGAGACCCATTTCTAAAAAAAACTAGCCAGGCATTGTGGCAAGTGCCTGAAGTCCCAGCTTGCTGGAGGCTGAGGCAAGAGGATCGCTTGTGCCCAAGAGTTTGAGGTTGCTGTGCGCTATGACTCCATGGCATTCTACTGATGGCAACAAAGTGAGACTCTGTCTCAAAAAATAAAATTTGCCACCATGAAATATTTCTGCATCTGTATTCATGATAGCAGTGGGTCTGTACTTTTTCTTTATATCAAAATGCTGCTGTTCTCAGAAAACTAGTTGGAAAGTCGTTTCTTGTTTTCTGTTTTCTGATTGATGTTAATTTTTTTCCTTAAGTGTCTTAAAAATAAAGGCAGCTGAGCCAGGAGGTTTCTTTGTGGGAAAGAATAGATTCATTTTATAAAATAAATCGAAGACTGTTGTCATTTTCTATATCTTTTGGTTTCTGTTTTGTTGTGTTTTCCAAGTGAATTGCCTGTTTCATCTTAATTATCAAATTGGGATAAATTTTCTTTAAAATATATTTTCTTTTTCATGTTTTAGGAACTGGATGGTGTATTTCCATTCCTTAATAATTTGTATCCTCTTTTTTTTTTTTTTTGCCTTATTAATGTTTTTAAGGAACATCTATGGATTCCACAATATACTTGATTTAAAATATAAAGACATAATAGAAGTAGTTGGATATTTCAACAATCTGACAAAGTAAATCTTTGTAGACACATTAGCCAGCGTCATGTTTAGTGGGAAGACAATTGAGGTATTCCTGTCAAAGTCAGGAAGAGGATTAAACATAGAAAATGCCAACTGATAGGTGTCCAGTTAGACAACAATAAGAAATTAGATGCACAGAGATCAGAAAAGACAGTAAAACTGATTAGAAGATGTGATGTATCTGGAAAACCTAAGAAAATCAAGAGAAAATTACTATAAATAATAAGGGAAAGGTAAAACAATGTGATATGTTACTGTACAGAAAGTACTAAGCTTCATATATTCAATCAACAACCTCTTAACACATAAAAATGAAGAAAAGACCTGATATAAAAGGACAAGACAAAATATAAAATACTTAGGAACAAACCTTACAATAAAGATACAAGACTTCCCAACTCTTAAGATCTGCTGAAAAATAGATTTGAGGAAATGGAACTATAGCCTTTGTGCTTGTATTGATATACTTAACATCATAAAGATTTTAAGTTTCCTAAATTGTTTATGGGTGAAGTGTTTAATTTTTCCACTGGTTGTAATATTCACATGGACAATATATATACAAAAGTAACCAGGAAAAGATTGAAAAAGAAGTGGATTGAGGCTCGGCGCCTGTGGCTCAACGGGCTAAGGCGCAAGCCACGTACACCTGACCTGGCGGGTTCAAATCCAGTGTGGGCCCGCCAAACAACAACGACAGCTGCAACCAAAAAATGGCCAGGCGTTGTGACGGGCGCCTGTAGTCCCTGCTGCTTGGGAGGCAGAGGCAGGAGACTCGCTTGAGCCCAGGAATTGGAGGTTGCTGTGAGCTATGATGCCACGGCACTCTGTCCAGGGTGATTGCTTGAGGCTCTGTCTCCAAAAAAAAAAAAAAAGAAGTGGATTGAAATAGTATTACCCTATCAGATATTAAAATATGAGGTTTCAAAATTTAAAACATTGATACTGACACAGAATAGTCAGAACAATGGAACAAAAGACTAAGTTCAGAAATAGGCCCAAATCTATGAGGGAGTTTAGTATGTGATAAAGGTATTATCTCTAATATATGGGAGGAAACGATGGTGGGACAAGTGCATAGCTATGTAAAAAACAAAAAGTACAGTTAAATTCATATGTCATATCATACGTGAGAAATTTAAATTCTTTTTAAATTTTAAAAAGAAAACTGTGAAAGTTCTGGAAGGAAACATGGGAGAATGTCATTTTTCTATGATGTGAGTTTGGGCATGGCTAATTTGACCTCAAATCCAGAGGCCATAAAAGAAAAGATGAGTGAATTCAACTGTATTTTAAAAGTAATACTATTTATCAAAAGACCCAGAGGCAAGGCAACAAAATGTTGGTGAGAGGGAGGGAATAGTTCCTGTAAAAAGTTACTAGAAATTGTGACAAAAAAACAAAAAGCAACCCCCAGCCAAAACCAGTAATCCAACAAGTAAGTTAAACAAGAATATAAACGGTTAACAAAAAAGGTAGTGCAAGTTGTTCTTAACAGTAGGAAAAGATGTTTAATTTCACTATTTAGGAGAAAAAATGCAATTAAGTCCACAAAGAGAGGACTATGTTGCATCTCTCATCAGTTAAAAACCCACAAGTTTGATGGCATACTCTGTTGGAGAGTCCATTGGGAAATAGGGACATATGTGTGTCTTATATGCTTTCTGCTGCTATACCAATTCTGCAGACTGGGTGACTTTTAAAGATAAGAAATTTATTCCTCACAGTTGTAGCGCTGGGAAGTCCGAGAGCATGGCACTGGCGTCTGGTGAGGGTCTTCTTGCTGCATCATCCTGTTGTGGAACGGCAAGCATACATGTGAGACAGATGATGGGGGCCAAGTGTTTCTTTTTATCAAGAACCTACTCATGTAATAACTAACCCACTCCCAGAATAATACCATTAATCCGTATTTAATCATCTCTTAAATATTTGTACATTTTAATATTATATTAATGGTAATGAAATTTCAACTTGAGTTTTCGAAAGGACGCAGCAGCACTCTTAGTGGCAGTTTAGATGTAATATTTACAGAAAGAAATTTAGAATTGTCTGTTAGGACTTGATTGGACTAATTGAGTCATAAAGTTTCTCTTTAAAATTATGAATGTGGGAACAAAATCATTTAAAGACTCTTGATAAGAGAATATTTAAAATAATATGGCATTACCACAAGTTTTATTTCAATTTACTAAAAATCTTTTGGTACTTTTAAAATTTATTTATAGCCAGAACCACCAAAGAAACCATCTAATTGGAGAAGAAAACATGAAGAATTCATTGCCACAATAAGAGCCGCTAAAGGCCTTGGTCAGGCACTTAAAGAGGGTGGCAAACTTCCTCCACCTCCTCCACCTTCTTATGATCCCGGTATGTGGAATATTGTTAACAGAAATGTTCATGTGGAGAGAAACTAATGATAGAGTTTTTGTGTTTTAGTGTATCATTAAGCTTAATTTATAATAGTGAGACCTGATAAAGCTTAATCTGGAAATGCTTTGGTATAAAACAATTGTGATAATCCAGGCATCTAAAATTACAAAGACACAAAGTAAAGCATAGAGAGTATTATCTTTAATAATTTTATTTAGACATAAAGCATTGTATATTATTATTTTTAAATTATTTTAGTAACTATTAAATGTTAATATTCCAGGGAATATTTTAACTGCTCACTGAAGATTGGAATGTAATCGTTTAATAGGATTTATATTTAATAATTATAATTATATAATGGTTCTTTGGTATCGTCTCATCTGGGAAGGAAAAAAATCGTCATATTATTTCTAAAATATGCAATTTATGTGGGTAGACTACAATATAGACTGATACACTTAAATTCTTACATTATTAACATTTTCTTCTCTGGAGAAAGAAAAGATGCTTGGTTCATTGTTACCCAAAGCAAAGCAAGACTGGTAACCCAGTATGAGATACTGAGATAATGAAAGATACGAGATAGCACAGATAACACTTGTAAGACATTGGTTATTAGGAGCCAATAAGGAGGTTGTTAATGTAGCAAGATAGCCACAGCAAAACAGTGTTAGTCTTCTGGATTGAAGAAAACTATTGAGAAAGTTCTTTAGCAAATGTACATATGATCATTTTTAACATTTATTACAGAAGATATGTTGGAAAGCTATTTCTTTCTTTCTTTCTTTTTTTTTTTTTTGAAGTATAACAGTTTATTTAAGAACAAAGAGAAAGCTTAGAGAACTTCTAGAGAGAAATGGCTGCCCTCTCAAAAGTGAGAATAGAGACTGACAAGCTAGTTCTATAAAGGGCCAGAGAATAAATATCTTAGGCTTTGTAGGCCACAAGGTTACTATTGCAACTACTCACCTCTGTCACTGTTGTTATCATGTAATCCATAGGCAATATCTAAATTAATACATATGGCTGTGTTTCCATAAAATTTTATTATAAAAACAGGCAGGCAGAATTTGGATCATGGCCATAGTTTGCCCACCTCTGTTGTAGAGTATTAGATATTAATTCATGAATGTTTTCAGGATGCTTCAATTGGTCTTGAGTCTCTTCTAATATTACCTTTATTTTCCCCATGAATTTGAGTTCTCTTTCTGCTTTGGAGGTATTTAGACATTGCATCTTACACTACATTAGTACATTTCTTATGCCTAATGTAAGTCAGAGAAAGTACCAGTTCTTCAGTAGAATTTGGATTTAAGACATTTTTTAATGTCTTGGGCCTAACAAAAATCACTCACTTCTTTTTTGCCTCAATTGCGGATCTACTTTGCTAGTAAGCAGGACAAATTTCTGAGCTTCCAATGAATAACATTAAAAGGGAAAATTCTTTATCAAAAAGTAAACCTGTTGAAATAAATTGAGACTTTATTTTACACTAGTGAATTTTTACATCCATTTTCTGTGTCTCAGTTCAGATCTTTTATAATGCTGCAAAATTTGATTCTAGTATAATTTTAAAAGAAGTTTAATTTACAGTATATGGTACTTTGTATTTTGGAAGGATATTTTATCTAAGAAGCATTTGTTTTTTCTTAAATTTGAATTAATTATGTTAGCGACATATATTTTTATCCCTTCCATCTGTGTGATCTTTAAGAGAAAATAACACTTTAAAGATGAGTAACTATTTCTTGACAATTTCAAATAGATAAAAGATTTCAATAGAGGAGCTTATATTTTAAAATGTATTTTAATGTTATATGTTATTATAGCTCAACTAGTCTGCCATGTAAAATATGTACATTTATTTAGTATGAAAACATATGATATTATAAAAGCAAAAAATAAATAACATGTTTCTCTACTTACTTTTTTGTACTGAGGATTTATTTTTCTATTTTTTTTTCCCTTCCTCAAATTTGAAGAAAATTAGAATATATCATGTTGTAGAAGATCTTTTTCTTAAAAGTCTTTACTAAGTTCAGGAAATTCAGCCTGGGTAGTTATAAGGAAACAGGAATTTTTGTTTGTCAGATGTTATTACTTACACATCTCAAAACTCATAAAACTGCTCATAAAAACTTCTGGTTATTATTGTCCACTTCAAGTATTATATTATTAATGTTTCTGTTTTTATTTATTTTAGATTATATCCAATGCCCATATTGCCAGAGGAGATTCAATGAAAATGCAGCTGATAGACATATAAATTTCTGTAAAGAACAAGCAGCACGTATTAGTAATAAAGGCAAATTTTCTGCTGATACCAAAGGAAAACCAGCTTCTCGGACACAGGTGATACATTCAATTTTAATTATTTCTACAAATGAATGAACAAATGGCTCTTTCAAAAATACAGTTTTTTGCTTGTGCTTTACAGGTCCTTAAACTCTTAATTGTCTCCTTTTATCTAAACACATATATATGTAAACTTTCTAAAAACTTTTTTAGGTTATGTTGAGTGGAAGAACTTATGTATTTTTTGTCTATTCCGATATATATCAAGAATATTTCCTTTCATTCTGTGACTTGATTATTCATTTTCTTTAAGGGTATCTTTTGTAGAGCAAAAGTTTTAAAATTCGATCAAGTCCAGTTTATTATTTCCTTTATGATAATTGCTTTTTGTATTGTATAAAGAAAATTTGCCTATGTCTGGGTTGCAGAGAGTTGCCTTTAAGTTTCTAGAAGTTTTATAGTGTTATCTCTCATATTTATATCTATGAATCATGTCACACTGATATTTGTGTATATTGTGATGTAAGAGGCAATTGTTAATTTTTTTTCTATGTAGATATATTCTTTCAGCACCGTTTGTTGAAAAGACTTCAAATTGCCAATAAATTGCCTAGGTATCTTAGTTGAAAATCAATTGCATATGTTTGTGTGGGTTTATTTCAGGACATACTGTTCTGTTCCATTGATTCATATGTCCTTTAATCAGTACCAAACTGTTGCTACACTGAATATTATACTTTAAGTCTTAATTTCCTACTTGAATTACTTTTACTTTCAAAAATTGTTTTGGCTATTCTAGGTTTATATTTATAGATAAATTTTACAATTGACTTCTCGTTGTCTATTAGAAACAGCTATAAGTCAATTTGGGGAGAACTGACATTTTAACAATATTGAATGGTCTATTTCATGAACTTGTTACATTTTCTGCTTACTTGGGTGTTCTTTAATTTATTTTAGCTATGTTTTGTAGATTTCAATATATAGGCCATACATATATTTGTTAAATCTTTCCCTTAGTATATCATATATTTGGATACTCTTAGGAATGGAATAATATTTTATTTTATTTTTAGTTTTTTAGTGTTTGTTTAGATTGATAGTTATAAAACTGTATATTTTGGGGATGGTGCCTATGGCTCAGTGAGTAGGGCACCGGCCCCATATACCGAGGGTAGCGGGTTCAAACCCAGCCCCGACCGAACTGCAACAAAAAAATAGCCGGACGTTGTGGCGGGTGCCTGTAGTTGCAGTTACTCAGGAGGCTGAGGCAAGAGAATCCCCTAAGACCAGGAGCTGGAGGTTGCTGTGAGCTGTGAAGCCATGGCACTCTACCAAGGGCACAAAGTGAGACTCTGTCTCTAAAAAAAAAGAAAAAAGAAAACTGTATAGTTTTGTTGTTGTTTTTTTTTTTTTGAGACAGAGACTCGAGTTGTCACCCTGGGTAGAGTGCTATGGTATCATAGCTCACAGCAACCTCCAACTCTTGGACTCAAGTGATCCTCTTGCCTCAGTTTTTCTATTTTTTAGTAGAGACAGAGTTTCACTTTTGCTCAGGAGCATCTCAAACTCATGAGATCAAGCAGTCCACCCGCCCTGGCCTACCAGTGTGTTAGGATTATAGGCGTCAGCTACTGCACCTGGCCAAAATTGTGGGTTTTTATATATCAGTCTTGTACCTTGCTATTTTGCTAAATTCATTCATTAATTATAATAACCTTATAGATTTCTTGGGATTTTTCTGTACGTGCAATCATGTAGCTTGTAAATAAGGTCAGTTTTACTTCTCTTCAGTCTTTATGACTTTTATTTCTTTTGATGATTTGTTGCATTGTCTAGAATTTTCTGTGCAATACTGAATAGAAGTGATGAGAGTGGACATCTTTGCTTCGTTTCCATTCTTAGGTGAAAAACTTCAGTTGTTGACCATTGAGTATGATGTTAGCTGTGAGTTTTTAATCTGTGTTCTTTGTCAGGCTGAGAAAGTTTTCTTCTAGGTAGTACTCTCTGGGAATTTTTTGTTTGTTTTTTCTAAACTGCAAATGGGTTTTGAATTTATTGAATCTTCATTTTTATGTATTAAAACAATACAGTTATTATCCCTTATTTTAATAATACGATGTATTGCATTGACTTTCAGATGTAAGCCAAGTTTCTGTTCTATTAATAAATTCCATTTAATTATGAATTAGTGTTCTTTTAATGTATATTGACATATTGTTGGATTTTGCATATGTGTTCATGAGATATACTTTGGCTAGTTTTGGTGTCAGGACAGTACTGGCCTCATAATGAGTTTGTACTTATTTTTCTCCTGTTTTCTCAAAGAGTATTTGCAGTATTGGTATTATTCCTTTTTTATAATATGTTTCTTAGAATGCATCATTGAAGGCACTTAAACATGGAGTTTTCTTTTTTCTAAAGTTTTTGACTGTGATAGCAATTTCTAGCAGATATGAGGTGGTACAGATTTTCTGTTGCTTCTTGGCATGAGTTAGGGCAATTGGCATCTTTCAAGTAATTTGTCTCTTTGTAAATTCTGTGTAGTTTAATTTGTTGATCTAAAGGTATTATCCTTTAATGCCTATAAAATTTTGAGTTATAGTCTTTTTCATCCCTGCTACTGGTATTTCTGTCTGTTTTGTTCTCACTGATCAGTTTTGTTTTTTTTTCTCGATCAGTTTTACCTAGAAGTTCATCAATTTTATTACATCCTTTCAAAATAATAGCTTTTGGTTCCATTGCTTTAACTCACAAATCTTAATAAACATTATTATCATTCAATTCTAAATATTTTTAATTTGTGGTTTCTTCTTTTACCCATGTTTATGTCAAAGTGAATCATTTATTTCCAGAGGAGGCTTTCTGTTTTATTGTTTATTTTAATTTAATGTTGTTGTGGTCTGATTTGGTAAGATTTCCATCTTACTGAGTTTTTTTATTGACTAGAATATGGTCTTTTTTGGTGAATGTTGCATCTAATTTGGAAAAAAAGTTTGTAATGGTTGGGTTTTGAATTTTGTAACAGTTAAGTTAAAATGGATGATCTTTTATGTCCTTATTGACTTTTTGTCTAGATATTCCATCAGTTACTGAGATAAATGTGTTAAAATCTTCAAATAACATTGTGTTTTTTTCCTACACTTTTTATTATATTTGCTAGCTTTTGCTTCAGATATTTTGAATTTCTCGTCTCATTTGTGTTTACATTTTTACTTTGTTGTCTTCATTTGTTGACCCTTTACCATTGTGAAATGTCCCTTTTTTGTTTGTGGCAATATTTCTTGTATTAATGTATGTATCATCTGATAAGAATATAGCCATTTCAGCTTAATTATATTCTTGTATTTTCTTTCTTTTTAAAAGTTAAATATGTATTTTTATAGACAGCCTACAAGTGGTTCTTGTTTTCCTTTGTGGGGTTTTTAAAAAATGAAACCTTTTTTTTTTTTTTTTTTTTTTTTTTCTTTTTTATTAAATCATATCTGTGTACAATAATTCAGTCATGGGGTACAGTGTACGGGCTTCAGATACAATTAGAGACATTTTCATCAACCTGATTGTGATAGCATTCAAGAGA
>CAUYRH010110079.1:0-35687 GCA_963574655.1 Perodicticus potto
CTCACCATCCTTAATCATCAGAGAAATGCAAATCAAATCTACGTTGAGATATCACTTAACTCCAGTAAGGTTAGCCCACATAACAAAATCCCAAAACCAGAGATGTTGGTGTGGATGTGGAGAAAAGGGAACACTTTTACACTGCTGGTGGGAATGCATACTAATACATTCCTTTTGGAAGGATGTTTGGAGAATACTTAGAGATCTAAAAATTGACCTGCCATTTGATCCTATAATTCCTTTACTAGGTATATACCCAGAAGACCAAAAATCACATTATAACAAAGATATCTATACCAGAATGTTCATTGCAGCCCAATTCATAATTGCTAAGTCATGGAAGAAACCTAAGTGCCCATCGATCCACAAATGGATTAATAAATTGTGGTACATGTATACCATGGAATATTACGCAGCTTTAAAGAAAGATGGAGACTTTACCTCTTTCATGTTTACATGGATGGAGCTGGAACATATTCTTCTTAGCAAAGTATCTCAAGAATGGAAGAAAAAGTATCCAATGTACTCAGCCCTACTTTGAAGTTAATTTATAGCTATCGTATGAATGGTATAACCCAAATATAACACAAGAATATGGGGAAAGGGGCAAGGGTAGGGAGGGGAGGGTAAACGGTGGGGCCACACCTACGGTGCATCTTAGAAGGGTACAGATGAACCTTACTAAATGCAGAATACAAATGTCTTCATATAATAACTGAGAAAATGCCAGGAAGGCTACGTTAATCAGTTTGATGAAAATAGTTCAGATTGTATATAAAACCAGCACATTGTACCCCTTGATTGAACTATTATACACAGCTATGATTTAATAATAAAGACAGTAAAAAAAAAAGAAAAAAAAAGAAAATTGTGATAAGTGACAGGAAGAAAGACCACAAGACTGAGAATCTTGGCATTTCGTGAATGTATTTGAAAAGTAACAGGTTTTTTTCTTTTGTGATAATACCTTATAAAATGGACAGAGAATTTTTTTGTATAATAAAAGATGACATCTTTTAATAATTAAATTTGCAACTTCTTGAACCAATCATGAGAATAAGTCTTCAGAAAACTATTTTATTTTGTCCTCAGGCATAGAAATAATATGCCTTCTTCTCAAAGTGCAATACATTTAAAATTACTTTTAAAACACACACACACTCATTTTAATATGTGTCTGGTGTTCTTCTAAATTATTTAGGAGAAATAACTCATTTAATCCTCAAAATAACCCTATTAGGTTTCTACAATAATTGTCTGCATTTTAGAGATGAAAAAACCTTGGCCACAGAGAGGTTAAATGTGAAGGTTACAGAGTGATCAAGGAAGAACAAAGAAAATTTAAACCCATATTATTTGGCTCCAGGGTCAGTGATATCGTCTCTAGCGCTATATTGGCCAATGCTAAGATTTAGAAAGCCTAGGATCCACGTTAGAATATAGTGCATCATGCTAGCAGTCACTATTTACCTC
The DNA here is from genome assembly GCA_963574655.1 of Perodicticus potto. Classification (NCBI taxonomy): domain Eukaryota; kingdom Metazoa; phylum Chordata; class Mammalia; order Primates; family Lorisidae; genus Perodicticus; species Perodicticus potto. Next base: position 1,474 of record CAUYRH010110079.1, read on the forward strand.
CTTAAAAAAAAAAAAAAATTGACCCTTTTGTGTCACCATTATGTTTTTTTTGCACTCATACTGATGACTGATCATCTCTGAAAATGAATCACATCTGAAAAGATTCTGCTTTCTTCATTAACCACCTTCTGTCAAACTGATATGATATTTTTAGAAAAGTCTTAGAAGTTGAAAGAGCACATTCTTTTTGAATGCTTGTCTATGTTTGGTAAATATTTTATTTCCAATATGAACAAAAATACATCTCTAAAAGATGTGTGAAAATACAGTCATGGAGCTTGAAATTATTATAGAACTATATATCGAATTTGTCTATTTCTTTAAAGCATACAAAAACGTGAAAAGTCCATAGTTGTTCATAGAATCAAACCTTGCCATCAGTTCCTTTATAATGCTTTCTCCCTTTTTAATGTCAATACCGTTTTTATTTCATAAGTCATTTCCCACAGCACCATGTAAAATTGATAATTTTTTATAAGACTTTAGTTTCCTTTATGGATTAAGGAAGTTAGGTAGTGAAAGCAATAAAGGGAATGAAGATTGGAAATGAAGCATTCTGTCTTCCTTGCAGACAAAATATCTATCCCATAAATAACCCTAGAGCATCTACTAAAGCCTGCTAGATTAATAAGTTAACTTTAAAAGTTGAACAAGTCTCCTGGAAAATAACCAAAATTAATTGAAACTACATACTAGAAACAAACAAAGGGAAGAGTAAACTAAAAATACAAGTTACAACATGGTCAGGACAAAATACTTTACAATGTATTAAAAATTCCATTTGCAACATTTTTACCTTGAAAATTAAAAAAATATATTTAATTGTCACCGGGAGCAATGGCTCACACCTGTAATTGTAGCACTGTGGGAGGCTGAGGAAGGAGAATTGCTTGAGCTCAGGAGTTCGAGACTTGCCAGAGCGAGACTGAGACCCCCGACTCATAAAAAAGTAAAAACCCCAGTTGGGCTCCGCAGGGAGCACCTATAATCCCAGCAGCATCGGGAGGCTGAGGCAGGGGGATGCCCACAGCTCAAGTCTGAGGTTGCAGTGAACTATGACTGCCATCGCACTCTGCTCAGGGCATAGAGTGGGATTCTGTTTCTACCACGAAAACAAGCAAACACATATATTTGTGTGTATATATATACATACATACATAATATATAACACATATATATTATATATATATTTCTGAAAGAAATTGAAAGTATGAGGGAGGGACAGAGAGAGGGAGGGAGAGAGAGAGAAAGATAATTCAAGTTCTCCAAATAACCATAATAATAAAATGTATAAAAATAAAGAGAGATTTATCTACAACTGTGGGGTGACAAATTCCTATTCTCTAAAGGAGGCTAGTATGCTGGGAGTTCTGAGATGAGTTAATGTTTCAGACTAAAGATGGCATTATTGAGTTCTTTTGGGTTCTTCCTTTTAAGGGAATGTCAGTCTTTTTTTTTTTTTTTCTTTTTTTCCATTTAAGACTTCCACTGATATTGTGGCACATATACACATCATGGAACATAATAGGCTTCACTCAAAGTCTACCAATTTAAATGGTAATTACATAGTAAAAATATCTTACAGCTACATCTAGATTGAGACTTGACTAAATAATTGGGCAGCACAGCCAAGTTGACCCATAATTTCATCATTAGAGAGGGACATACAGCATGCTCATAAATTGAGAGACTCAGAATTGTTCAAAAACTAATTATCCCCAAATTGATCCATACAGTCCATGTGACATCAATAAAAATTCCTTTGAGCTTTTAAATTTTTTTGCAGAAATGTCTAAGCAGCTTTAACATCTATAAGTATGTGAGAATAACTAGCCCATCAAATATAATTTTAAACACAGAGTTGTAGTATTTAAACATCATAGTTTTAAGACTTTCTATAAAGTTAAAAATATTGTGATATTGGTAGTAGGATACATATACAGAGGGATATTATAGAAGTACACCTAGATATATAAGGTGAATTAATTTTTGAAAAGGTTCCAAGGCAACTAAATAAAAGTAGAATAGTCAATTCAAAAAATAATTAAATGACATAGTATCATATATATAGATCTCTCTCTTTCTATATGTATACATATATATACACATATATATGTAACGAAATACAAAAGACTTAAGTCCAAATTTATTGTAAACCTAGCCATCAAAGCTAAAACTATAAAACTTGTAGGAAAAAGTGGAAAATATTTTTTTTGTAGACTTGGGATAGGCAACAATGTCTTAAACAGGACACTAAAACACCGTGTTCAAATAAACATAGTTGATAATTAACATCAAAATTAAAATATTTGGCTCTTCCAAAGTCACCATTTCATTAATAAAATAAAAATTCAAGAGACAAATTGACTGTAAATATTTATAACATTAATGTCTTAGGAGGGACTTATATGCACAATATATAAAGAAATCTTATAACTCAATAAGAAGATACTTTAAAAATGTTCAAAGTACATTAAAAGAAACATTATGAAAGAAGAGCTCTTCCAAAGATATTCAACATTATTAGGCAAGATTAGACTGAGAATACAAGTGCTAATAAATATGAAATAATCAGGCTTCTGATACATTTTTAGTAGGAGTACAATAAAAGTAGAAACATTTTGAAAAATGATTAGAATATTTTTTACAGAATTTAACATAACCAAAATGTGGTCTGACAATCCCACTCTAGGAATCCAGCAACAAAAAGTGGTATTTCAGAACAATTTTATTTATAATAGACATAAACTGGAAAAAATCAAAATACCTCAGAAAAAGTGAATTCATATATAAACCATAATATATTTATATAAATGAATATTAATCATCAATTTAAAATGAATAACTTATATACAAACATTTGAATGAATATCTAAAACATTGTGCAGAAAATAAGAGGCCAGACACAAAAATGCATATTCTATGTAATATTAATTATATGAACTTCTAGGATAGGTAAAATATAGTAATAAGTGAGAAGTTCGACTAAGAGAATCTTATGTATTTAGAAATTTATATTTTGGGGGGCAGCACCTGTGGCTCAAAGGAGTAGGGTGCTGGCCCCATATATAGGAGGTAGTGGGTTCAAACCTGGCTCCGGACAAAAACTGCAACCAGAAAAAAAAAATTACATTTAAGAAATTTATATTTCTTGACATGAGCTGCTGTTATGTGGGTGCATATATACATTTACCCAAATGTTTCTCACATTAACACTTAAGATGAATTTTATTTTACATAAATTGTACTTAAGTTGACTTAAAAAATAGTCTTACTTTATGAAATAATTTGGTTGTATTTTATTTTTTTAATAGTTTCATGTAATTTACTTGTTCTCACCTACATGATATGATATTATGCACATTGCTAAATTTATTTCGCAATCTCCAACCACCACTCATTATTGAAAAGTTGAGCCTTTCATGGAAGAACTTATCAGCTTGTAAACTTACTGGGATAATAATATAAAGCAGATAGCACATTTGGAGTTTATTTCATTACTAGATGTTAGGAATTATTTGTGAATTCAGTAGTACTGTCAGTGAAGGCAGAGATGTGAATATAAAGGATGACAGAGATTAAATTGTTAGAACCAGTTTTAAATCAAGAGAGATTTATAGATAATGAAAAAAGTGGTCAACACACCAAATTCTACTTTTCATGAAGATAATGGTGCTCAATTGGGTGTGGATTTTAAAATATTAAATATTAATATAAAATATGATTTAACGTAATATTCAATTTCATAATGAGAAAAAAATAATTTTCATTGCTGCTGAAATCAGTAACTGTTTCTCCAAATAAATGAGAATCAGTTTCTAAAGAATTAGTTGACTTCTCCAAGGAGAGCTTATTATACACAGCATTTTAGGGGACATGTAGACAAACATTTTAAATTCAGAAATACATGTTCAGTTTAATGTATATTAGAAAGGCATAAGCATATTCTAAACTATAAATTCATATGAATTTTTGCTTCATGTTAAAATATTTTTAAATTGATTCAAGTTCTAATTTAAAATAAATTTCTAAGTAATATTATGATTATTATTATTAAATGGGTAGCAAGAATTACCCCAAAATTGTGAGGATGATACAAAAATAGCAATTATGATACTCTGCATTTCTATTGTTAAATTTCTAAATTACCACATTATTTTCTTTTATTTTAAATTTCACTCTTTAAAAAAAATCACAAATCATCTTCAATTACAGACACTGATTCAAATGCATATAATTTTTATTTTCTACTAATGGCTTAAGTTTACATTAATATTAAATTTGGATTATTTTCTGTTTCTTTAAATCATTCTTGGAATAAATGTCATTCTTTTAGAAAAAGAAAGAAAGTATTCTAAACCAATACTTATTTAACAGAAGTGCTACCTTTCAGAGCGCACAAAATAAAGGACTCGAAATTCTGTTTAAAAAAAAGAAAATACTTCATGGAAAAACTATTATGGCCATTGGCCTAAACAAACAATTTATGTAGAATAAAAAGGCAATTGCATCAAGAAGAAAAATTAACAAATAGAACTTGATTGAATTAAAAGGCTTCTACATAGCCAAGGAAACTATCAATAGAGCAAACAGACAATGTAAAGAAAGGGAGAAATATGTGTGCATTATTTATCTAATAAAGGATTGATACCAGTATTCATAAAGAGCTCAAGCAAATCAGCAAGACAAAAATCAATCAACTCATAAATATGTAGGCAAAAGAAATGAACAGAAGCTCTTTAAAAGACAATAGCATAATAGCCAATAAATGTGAAAAAAATGGTCAGGGTCTCTAATCATTAGAGAAGTGCAAACCAAAACCACAGTGAAGTATCACCTAACTCCAGTAAGATTGGCTTTGCCCCAAATGTCCTAAAACCACAGATGCTGGAGAGGATGCAGAGAGAAAAGAACACTTACACACTGTTGGTGGGATTGCAAACTAGTACAAATCTCTAGAAAGTCATATGGAGATACCTCAAAGAACTAAAAGTAGACCTATCATTTGATTCAGCAATCCCATTATTGGATTATTTACCTAATGGGGGGAATAAAGTAATTTAATCAAAAAGACACATGCATTCAAATAGTTATAGCATCATAATTCACAATCTCAAAAAATGTGGAATCAACCCAAATGCCCATCAATATGTGAGTGGATTGATAAAATATAGTATAAGCATAGCCATAAAAAATGATGAACTAGTATCTTTTGTAACAACCTAGATGGAACTCTAGCCCATTATCTTGAGAGTAGCATTAGCACAAGAACAAACTCCACATGCACTCACTATTAAACAGGAACTAATCAATCAACACTAACCTGCACATATGGTAGTATAAATCAACAAAACCCCAAAACACCTAACAGGTGCAATGCACACTATGCGAGTGACAGGCACTCATAACTTTGTGAGTTATGTGGAATGACAATTTGTGTAACCAAAACACTTGTACCGCAGTAATACTTTGCAAAAAAAAAAAAAAGCAAAAATAAAATAAAAATTACTTTGGGTAACCATTCCTTCACAAAAGTTTTCAAGGCACATTTTTCCATGTTTTACTACCTGAGAAAAAGCACCATTTATGCTTAGCTGATTTTTGATGCAATGGGCTCATTTCTAGCTTAGAAATCTCTGCTTATTTTTTTTTGAAATCCAGCTCAATCCATATTATTCTTGTTCAATTTAATTTTGAGATGACTTTTCAAAATTAAGCCAGAATGAATGAATGAATGATTATGCATGATATTAACAATTATCACTTGCTAGTAATCAATTACTGCTGCGGACAATTTGATGCATTCAAACTTTCAGGAAAGCATTTAAACGTTTTGTTCTTCTGATGACTCACTGCTGATGTCCTTCCAGCTGTGTTTTGTCACATTCATGAGCCTCTTCACATTCATTTTAATTTGTTACTTTAATCAATAATACTGAAATCAGAGAGAGAAAAACAGCCAGCATAGTAAAGACTAGAGACTCTGTTTATTTGTGCTAATTGTGCCAATTTCACACGTACACAAGTAACCAGGTTAAATTGATCTCTTGCCTTGTACACAATAAGTATTTAGACAGTGACATCTTATGGTGGAAACTCCTTTTTGTAACTCTAACTAATTTTGACTTTGTGTTTGCTCTACATGTCTTTCTTTTAATCTTTTGCCTGATTCCTGTAACTTTTGGGACTACACATGAATGTGTTTCCTATGTTCCCGGAACACACAGATACTTTCTTGCTTTTATGTCTTTTCTTATGCTGTTTTTCTCATTGCTTCAAGGAATGATCAAAAGCTAAATATAGTTTTGAGAAGAAAAAGATTGAGAGAACATTTAGTATGAAAATTAAGAGCTAATTGATAAAGGAGAGTATCCTCTAAATTCAGAACATTTTGAAAATTTCTTAAGTTAAAAATTGATGATTAAATAGAAGTAATCCATACATAATGCTTGCTTGAAGAATTTGGAATTGAAAATGAAATAAAGGAGAAAGGAACTGATGTGTCATGTGAAGGTCTTTCAAAGCGTTTGACAGTGGAGAATAAAATGTCGGAGACCAATTGAGCGGGACAGGTTAAACATTTAACAGTGAGCAGAGATAATTGAAGGAGTGAGTTCCCACAGGAAGAAGAAGGAAATAGAATTTGCAAAAGTTTCCCTTAAAAGGCAGCTGTACATCAATACCTCTGAGAATCTGAAAAAGGAAAAGAGAATATTATAAGGCTGAAATATTTCGGATGGAAGAGATGAATATTGGGGAACTCATGTCAGTCAAACTTGATCTTTTAATAAAGTAAAAAAAGATATGTATGTGTGAGGGCAGGAAGTATATGGAAATATCTGTACTTTCCTCTCAATTTTACTGTGAACTTAAAACCACTCTAAAAATAAGGTCTATTTTTTTAAAAGACATTATATTATATATTTCTACAATTGATGGCATGAATTCATGTGTGAGGAAAACACATCTTTTGAGTAACTACTATTTTTAGTGTTATAAGGAATCAGTCTAGGAGATTAAGAAAATACTTTTAATTCGGGAGAAAAGGCCCCATTGAAGATAGACACAGTGAATGTGCACTGGTTAAAATAGACTCAAAGACAGGATGTATTTTTGTGGGCAGGGACGCTACTATGTTGATTGATGATGAAAAGTATGAGAAGGTAAGAGAGACCAGGGTGTTCAAAATGACTGTTAATTATTAAGCGCCTACCATGGGCCAAGAGCTGTGTTGGCTGCAGTGCATAACTTATCACCCACCTCGAGAACAATCCTGTAGAATATCTGTTATTATCTCCAGATTGTTACTTTTATTATTCTTATTAGTTGCTGCAGTATTTCTACATATGTATTGGATGCTTACAATACAAGCTAAGAGCTTCCCAAAGTTTAGCTTATCTAACCCAGAAGGTTTGAAGGGGGCTCTTCTTCATTAGAGTCTCTAAAGTGCTCAACACCCATTATCTCAATTCGTCTTTACTTGGACTCTATATTGTCCGCTTTATAAATAGAACTGAGGAACAAAGTCGTTATATCATTCTTTAATTCAAAGTGCAGATCATTCAGCCCTAGAGGGTATATCTAAATATTATTATCTGATATTTCTTGAATTCAAAGAAAAATTTGCTTGCTTTTAAATTACTTGCCTCAGGAAAAAAAGGATGAGAATAAATTGACTGACAATACACTTTAGTCTAGGTAGGGGGTCCTGTGCTACGGGATCAGAAATGAATGGGCAAATAGGAAGTGTTATCTCATGCACATTGAAAGGTTAGATAAAATCATGCTTGGAAGATGTGATTTATTAGGTGTCACGTTATGAAGTTATGCCTATGGGGAGTATTATAAGTGAAACATGGTTTTGGATATGTCCAAAGGATTGTTGTTTTCTTTGCTTAATTCCCCAAAAGAAGAGTTACCTTTTCAGTTTGATAAATTAACAGATTTAAAATAGAATGAGCATCTACCTTCTCATATGCTACAAGGTAGGGCAATATTTTCTCTAATTACATGTGAAGAAAAGACCATGGATTTTAGAAAAGAAAGAATATGGAGTCAAAGAAAAAGTGCTCTGTAAATGAAATAACTAAAACAGACATTAAAAACCTACGTCCTCATTATGTCAAAAGGACATGGCTTTGTCAGTAACCTAAATTTTATACCTCATATTCATTTGCACGAATAAAGAATGAACACATTAAATACTAAGTACATTTTTTCTCTCCATTGCAGAGTCTGCAGCCACGAGTATTGCCAATCATGAAGGCCACCAGGATGTAGATACAACAATCACTCGGGAGGTCACCACATTCTAGTTCTTATAACCTTGAGCTTCTCAAGATGCTGCTGCACTAAGCCTCAGGTATAATGTGTCAAATCCTCTGTCCATTAGAATTATTGCCTCCCTCCTTAAAAAAAATTGAGATTAAACTTATGCCTATTTTTGCTGTTATGAAGCAATCCATTTCCAAAGTATAGGTCTCTTGGCTCCTAATTCACTTCCACATTATCATCCCCACAGTGATTTATACTTCCCACCTCTCCAAACCTTGCTCCCTTCCCCAAACATTTCACCATACCCTCTTCATTATTACTCACAATGTAGACTACTCTACATTATCTCCTTAGAGGCTATCCTCAGAATGCATTACTTCACCTCCAGGCCATTAGAGTGGGAAGTATTGATTTTATCAACATCAAATACCTCATTATGGGAAAAATGGGTTAGTGTTCTCTTTGCTTATTATCGCTCCTTCAAAACTAATGGTCCTCCAACCTCTGATAAAAATCATCACTTCTTTGAAGCTCATGAATTTGTTTACACCACTCTCTCCCCTCTTAGTAATAGCTTACATTTATTTGGGGCTTATTATGTACTAGACACAGAAAATATATACATTTGAATTACTTAATCATAACAAAAACATCTTTTCCTTCCAACACCTTTTTTGGTCTCTGTGACACTCACACAGACATATTCTTCTTTATTGATCATTAATGATAAAATCCATCTGTTTCTCTCAACACTGCTGTTTCTTTCTTTATTTTTTTAAACTACGATTACCTCCTGGATGAACTGTATCTCTCTTCATTTATTCGTGACCACCAGAGTGACCCTTCATGCACCTGTCTCTGCCTCGCTTTGTCTATAAATCCCACTGGTCTCCATCTCTGCTAACTTACTGAGCTCCCTCCCACAACAGGAACTTTGAGTATCCCATTCCTTCCATCTACAATACCCATGCATTCTGTTCCTTATCAATCTTTGGAAGTTACCTCCTTATATGAGTACTTTTGCTTAAGAGTTACTTAAATATGCAAACCTTTCATTAACTTGTCATTACTAAAAGTGTACTTTTGTTCATGTATTTTCATATTACAATGATGCTATTGTTTGAACCTTCAGAATACTCAATTTTTTTCAGTTTATGAATCTGTAATTATTTGGTTAATGTCTGTTTTTCCTCAGAGTTCTAGGTCTTTGGTTCATTTTTGATCATTATGTTCTGAACATATTTGTGTGCCAGGCGAATGGCTGGCCATGGACTTAGGCCAGAGGTAATAACTGAGAAAAAATAAGTGAGAGGTCTGAATTTTAAGCTGTAGGTCTAAAACTTGATAGTGGCTCCTTTTCAGTAGGAGACATGAGGCAGTTAAAGCTGACTGAAATGCTGGAGGCTTACCAAGAATCGTTAATGGGTCATAGAAACCACTGAATAAGGCTGGAATCATCAATAAAGAATGGATAATACAGAGTATCACAACTAACTACTACTTCATATTCCTCCTTTTGGAAACCTCCATTGTGTTTCAGGGATTATAATTTTCTATTTTATCTGAGTTGGACTCCACACATCTTTTCAAGAATTTTCCTTGATATTTTAAATGACCTACTCTATTAGTCAGAGTTCTCCCAAGAAACATACCAATAGGATATACATTACATAGTTATACAAAAGGATAATTATTACAGAAATTCCCTCATGAGATTGTGTAAGCTTAGAAATCCTGCAATGGCTATCTGACATCTGGAGAAACAAGAGAGCTGGTGGTGTAATTCAATTTCAGAAGCGAAGGAGCTGGTGTTGTAACTCTTACTCAGGATGAAGGTCTGAGAAGAGTGGGGACAACTGGTGTATATCCTAGAGTCAGAAGGCTGAAGAGTCAGGAGCTCTGCAAGTAAGGCCAGGACAGCATGAATGTCCCAGTTCACAAAAAAACAGCAAATTTGCCCTTCCTCTCTCCTTTCGTTCTATTCTGGCTCTCAATGAATTGGATGGTGCTCACCCACATTGGTGATTGTGAGTCTCCTTCACTCAGTCTACTGCCTCAAATTCTAGTTTCTTCCAGAAACATCTCCACAGACATACCAGAAATAATGTTTTACCAGGTATCTGGCATCCCTGAGCCCAGTAAGGTTGATACATAAGTTCACCATTGTACCAACTATCTTTGGTAAATCTTTTTACATTCTGGTTTTGCTTGGAGAGCCATGGTTTTGTTATACTGAGTGATCAGGACTGTGATAGAATGTTATCAGAGGGAGTAGACTAGATAAAGTCCTCATGTTCTCTACTTCTGTGATGAAAGAGGGAGGCTAGGAAGCATTACAGGGCATCTGTGTTAGGCAACATGGTATTGAAATACAAACTCAAACCTCAGTTGTTTTTCACAATAAAATCGATAAGGGTATGAACAATTATTAATGTCAACTAAACTCCTAGAAACAGCTTAGGATTCAAGTTGCTTCAGTCTTATGCAGCTGAGACCTTCATCTTCCCAGAAAGAGGAAGAAACAGCTAAAGGATTACATGACAATCTTCCATGCTTTGACCAGAAAGTAATATAGGTCACTTCAACGCAGAGTCTATCAGAGAGAATGGCCACATGGGTCCAAACCATTTTCAGGAATATTAAAAAGGACTCCATTTTTCCATGTGTATGTAATGAGGGAAGATTCAGATATTGATTAACCTTGTTGTAGATACCTTAGTTCCTTCACTATAAACTTGCCACAAACAAATTGTGAGGGTTTATGACTATAAGAGGTATGTACCTAAAGGCCGAATATTGTGAGAGAGGTTCTCATTGATGAAGCTGACATTGAGCTTCCTACTTGAGGATAATATTCTTTATCGTAGATTATTGGCTTGATGCTATATCCTCCTAAGTGGGATGAATATCCATAGAAATCATTTTCAATGTTGAGCTTCATTCAGGGAAGATTGATGTTAAATCTAAAAGAAATGATTGGCAAGCATAGGTCAAATAGCTCTAGCTTTAAAATTAAAGAGTATGCAGTAAGCACTTCAACTGCATTAAGCTACAAAACTAAACTGGGATTTTTAGCTTTTCCACACAGAGATCATGATAATTAGTATAATTTTCTTTTATTTACAGGATTTTTTTGATGTTCTATTGCTATGTTAAAAAGGAACATCTTCATATATGAGAGAGCTGTTTGAGAATGGTGAGAATTGACGGGTGGATACCATGTTCCCAGACAAAAAGATGAAATTAATGGTCCATACCCAACATGTCCTGGGCCTGACGGCAGAGCATGAAATAGAAATACAGCAGTGTAACTTTGAGATAGCAAGTGTTACAGCTTTAGATACTATAAGGTAGACCACTGAGCAAGAATATAGTACCTTACTTGGTTTAATGGTAAAAAACAAGTATCAGAAAACTTTTTATGGAAAAGGCCATATGGTAAATAATTAAGGCTTTCTGTAGCATAAATACCTATTACAACTAATATTTGTGCTGTTATAGAGTTAAAACAGTAACAAACAATATGTAAGTAAATAAGCATGTCTGCATGTCAATAAAACTTTATTTTCCAAAATGAGTGGTGGGCCAGATTTGGCTTGTAAGGTGTAGTTTGCTGACCATTACCCAGTACAAAAGAAGAAAATCCATAGTTTCTTGGCAGCTGTAACTTTGTGTACCTCACTTCACATGAGATTTATTTGATCAAGCGTATCTTGACATGCCTCAATGAGGTCAAGTCCTCTCTTGTTTCTGTGCTTAAACATGACTGTTTTACACTGAAGTCTATTCTTTAACTGTTACCAAACTTTAAATTGAGATTATTTTCTTATAGTAGTATTTAGTTAGTATTTAGTAAATATTTTATCAATGAATGAAAAAAGTAAATTATTTCATAATCTTTATACAGAATATCTAAGTTAGTAAATTTTAACATTATTTTTGATATAACAGTTGAAATGTGATATATTTAGTTATATTTCAGTCTTAGGTAAATGAGGAGTGATTCAATTATATAAAATACTAAAATACAAATACCTGATGGCTTAAGTATTATTAAGAATTAACAAGTAGTTATCACGTTATCCATCTTACCTACAACTTGGTTTGAAGAACAAGAAGCATGTATGTAGCTCCTGGGTTCTCTAGTAAAAAAGAAAGAAGCAGAATTTAAAATTGAAAAAAATACACATTCTATTTTAGAGTTGAAATTTATGGGCACATTTAGAGTTACAGTGTTTTGAAAGCATTGCTTCCTTCACAAGTTCAGCACAACATACAAATTTAAATGTTATAGTAAGGCAAAAAAAGCTTGAGTTAATTAGTAAGTTGTGGACATATATTAAAAATTGTTTATTTCACGGCACATGAAGATATATTAACATTCTAGTTGGATTTTTTAATTATCTCCATAGATATCCACATTTTTTTTTGGCTGGGGCTGGGTTTGAACCCATCACCCTGGCACCCTACTCATTTGAGCCACAGGTGCTGCCAAGATATCCACATTTTTATAGTTAACCTCTGGCAAATATTTGACACATGAGGTCAAGAATATATTGCCATTATCTAACCCATTAAAATATTTTAATATTTGGTAATATAATCATTTTTATCATGAAACCTTTTTTTGCTCATTTGATTACCATTAGAAAAGAATGGAATAAAATAAATATCTGAAAAATAAACCATATATATATATATATATATATATATATATATATGTATGTATGTATGAACCATATATATATATATATGTATATATGAACCATATATATATATATATATATATATATGAACCATATATATATGTATATAAAAACCATATATATATATGAATGTATTGCTAATCATCTTTGGCGGTGTTTTTCAAGTTCCTAGTCTCTGATCCCAATCCTCAATGTAGTCTTGTAATGAATGTAGAAATGGAAGACCATTACCTTAAACTAGATATATCTATGAAAATATTTCTTGTGCCTTATATGAACCTGCTAAGAACAACCAGAATTCCAAATGTATTAGCTTCTAATTATTTTCAAATGCTCTCAATAATGCGGAATTATTGTCTTACGGTGTTTAGAAGCTCAGATTTATAGCAATTACTACCTTTTATTTTTATAGGAAATTTGATGATTTTTTTTTTTACAAAGTTTTAGTGGTGCTTTATTTTCACTTATTTCTTCTCTCTTTCTAAATTTTCTCTATACATATACATGTGTTTATTTGGTTTCCACTTTTTGCCTTCACAAAATTAAAAAGGCTTAAAATTTAATAACAATAACCATATTTAAGATAGGGACTAGAAACATAAACCTCGTAAAGAATGAACGAAGATAAATACATTTGGAAAATAAATAAGATGATTGCTGCAACGAAATATTGAGCAATAATAATAATAATAATAATGCAAAAAAAGTAACATTCACATTGTGAGATAAAAGTATGTCTGTCATAGAATGCTTTGACTCTAAGATTCAGTATGGAGTAATCAGTTAACTTCTTTTTTTTTCCAAAGTTTAAAAAAATAGACAACTAATATTTATAAATAAAATTAGAAGATAATTCCAAAAATTGTAATGTTTGCAATTTCCCTTTATAGTAATATATTTTTTCTAATTTTAATATCAGGTATGTCTAAAAGTAGAAGATAATTTCAAAAATTGTAATGTATGTTTGTAATTTCCCTTTATAATAATATATTTTTTCTAATTTTAATATCAACTATATCCAGATGAAGTAGAATGATTTTGAAGTATTTCTTCTTTTTCTATTGTCTATAAGATTTGGCATGATCTGTTTTTTGAAACTTGATGATTTTTTTATAAAGGAATTTATTCTATAGGTTACCAGTGTCCACAGAAAGATACAATTCTGGTTTATAAGACTGGAAGTAGTCCTGTACAATTTTCGGGTGCATGATTCACACCATCCTTTTTCATGATTTTCTGATTTTTCTTTCTGTAGATGTTAAAACTGAAAAGAAATGGTAACGCTGTCAGAGATGATACTCTAGAAAGTCAACCCAACTCTCCATACTCTCTTCAACTTATTGGGTTTTGCTGTCACATCTGACATAGACTTCCTACTGTTTCAAATAAAGAATATGGTTTCAAGAGATAAAAAGAGTATAGCAATTCTCAGATATGTTTTTTTCTCTTTTCACTTTGCTGAAACATACTGTACAGTATTCACTGAAGACAGTTTATATATGTGCTTATTTATATAAAGTTGAAAATATTTTAGTTGTCAAAGTTGATTTATTTCATGGAGGAGAGTTTTCATTTAAAGAGGAAGAAAGATGAATAAACTTATGAGTTGTTGCCGTGAGATTTTAAAAATCATGAAGTTATTATTCAGGTCAAGTGTCATTCAAAATTGCTAATGTCTAATTGTTTTGGAACAATGCAAGATTCTGCATACTTTTACAAAACACAGCACACTTAACAGAGAGGACACAGTTATGTGAACACTTGTCCTCTGGTGTCCAGAGGTATGTAAAGACAGAAGTTTTGAGATTTTTCCAGGCTGCTTTAAATGGTCTTACTGAAGTTACTTGTGCAAACATTACCAGAACTGATACATTTAGAGAGCATTGCCAGAGCTGAACAATGAAGGGATTGCCTGAAGTGTTAATTAAGGTATCTATCTGGGTTTTTTCCCTTCATCCCGATATACATGCTTGAATCCATTGAATGCATTTACCTCTCACTCATAAAGTATTCTTTATATTCACAGATGCAATAAATGGTGACTACAGTAATAACTAATATTAAAGAGCATGCCTCCCACACTGAAACAAATTAAGTTCACTACAGAATACTGTGGATTTCCAAATAATCTGACAGTTTTGTTATTTTCAGTATGACAAGTAAACTAAAAAAGTTAAGAGAATTTTAATAGGAAACATCTGTGTTCTCCTGGTAGAGAAACAGGGGTATATGTGAAAAATCTAATTTTCACTTTCATGTATATGATTAAATTCTATTGTAAAAATATGTTTTAAAATTATTGTTATAACTTTGATTGACACATCATTATTGTTTTAATTTGTGGGATATAATCTATTCTTCCCATTGAAAACTTGGTTCTCTTTGATCAACAACTCCCTATTCGTAACTTTCCTACTGCCTGCATACTATCCCCACAACCCAGCGTGTAGTAACAATCATTCTACTTTCTACTTGTATGAATTCAGCTTTATTAAATTCTACATGTAAATGAAATTGTGCACATGTATGTTTTTGATGCTTTACTTATTTCACTTAACATAGTGCCCTCCAGATTCATCTGTGTTTTCATGAATGAAAGGATTTTCTCCCTTTAAGTCTGAACAGTATTCCATTGTGTATATTTACTACACTTTCATTATTCATTCATCTGTTGAACACTACAGCTGTCTCCACATCTCTGCTATTGTTAATAATGCTGCAGTTAGCATGGGAGTGCAG
This sequence comes from Perodicticus potto, assembly GCA_963574655.1. Taxonomy (NCBI): domain Eukaryota; kingdom Metazoa; phylum Chordata; class Mammalia; order Primates; family Lorisidae; genus Perodicticus; species Perodicticus potto. Next base: position 17,193 of record CAUYRH010110079.1, read on the forward strand.
ATATCTCTTTGATATATTAATTTCAGTTCTTTTGGATATATACAAAGAATTGCAATTACTGGGTCATATAGTAGTTCTATTATTAGTTTCTTGAAGGATGTCCATCCCATTTTCCATAATGGCTATGCTAATTTTCATTCCCACCAATAATGTATTCATTTCCTTTCTCCACATCTTCTCCACCACTTGTCTTTTATTTGTCCTAGTGATTAGTGATGCTCAATATTTTCTCCTATACATGTCAGCCATTTCTCTGCTTTTTTTTTTTTGGAGAAATTTTCTATTCAGGTCTTTTGTTCATTTTTTAATTGAGTTTTATGTTTCTTGCCATTGCAAAGATTGAGCTCATTTGGGTATTCTGTATATTAAACAGTTATTAAATATATGGTTTGGAAATATTGTCTCTCATTTTCTGGGTTATCTGTCATTTTCTCACTGTGCAAGAGCTTTATATTATGATTCAATCTCATTTGTCTGTTTTTGCTTTTGTTGTGTGTGTTTTTCAGGTCATAGACAAGGAACTATTGTCCAGACCTATATTGTGGGCATTTTTGGTCATTTTTTTCTTCTATTAGTTTCATAGTTTTAGGTTTTAATATGGTAATAATACCATCTGATCTTTACACCACCAGATGGTAACTTAGATTCACAAAAATATATGAAGACAAACACAAATACTAAATAAGAAGATTCATACATTAAAACACTTCTGAAAACAAAAAAAAATTTAGTCTTTAATTCATTTTGAGTTAACTTTTGCATTTTTGAGACATAGAGGTCTAATTTTCTTCTTCTGTGTGTGGATATTCAGTTTCCACAGCACCATTTATTAAAGTAACTCTCCTATTCCCATTGTGTCTCCTTTGTCAAATGTCAGCAGACCATCGTGTGGGGGCAGAGAAAAATGGCTTATTAAAAGCCTTTAGTGATTGTTCTCCCTCAGGAATACCACATTCAACAACTATCCACATAGGAAAGCACCTTGACAAGGACAAAAATTCAGTTGAACAAGCCCAGTACCCAATTGTAGCACTATATAAAGCAAAGAGCATTGAAGAGGGTAGGAAAGACACCCTCGCCTTGCCTATGACACTTCTTACCTATCCCCTGTTCCTGTGTGCCAGGTGGAGAGAGAATTTGTATGCCTGGAAGTGGGAGAGTGAAGTGATTGTGGGACTTTACATTGGAACTCAGCATTACCCTGTCCCAAGGGAACAAAGCATAGATGCTCATGGAGGGATATTTAGATCAGCCTAACCGCAAGAACATCTTCTGTCTCAGTGAAAGAAACCTGAGTTCTAGCTAGTCCTACCACTGGCTGAAGAAAGTGGCTGGGGGCTTAGAATAAATTCATAAGTCAGTCATCCTTGAGAAAGTACTACAGCCATGCTAGCTCAGAGCCAGTAGACTTGGCATGCACGTGACCCTGTGAGACACCAGTGGTGCCAGCCAACTGCGTGCCTGTGTCAATGCTCCATCAACTCCAAGCAGTGCAGATTAAGGGGAGTCTTATTCTGCTTGGTGAAAAGGAAAGGGTAATAAATAAATACACTACTTTGCCTTGTAAAGCACTCTATCTTTTAAGTTGGGTACTAGATCAGCCACAATAAAGTAAAGCACCAATCAGACTCCTGAAGCTTCTGATTCCAGGCTTTAGTTCCTAGATGGCATTGCTAGACCCGCACTGGGTAAGATAGAAATGCACTGTTCTAGAAGGAAGGATTCTGTCCTCACAGATTCACCAGTTCTGACAAACAAGCTCTGGGGCTTTGAATAAAAAGCAAAGGTAGTTAAAGAGTAACCACCAAAGGCCCTGCCTGGCTTCTCATGTGAACTGGCATAATCCTAGGTGTTGCGGCAGTGAGGGAGTGCTCATGTCTTTCCCTTTTCATCTCCAATAGCCAAGCATGAAGTGTGAGATTAAGTCAGCACAGTAATACAAAGAATGTTCTTGCATTTCACATAAAACTAACAAGATGGCACCACCAGAAGTCTGCAAGATTCACAGCATTACTGGACTTAGGGTGCCACCAGTGGTGAACTGGCAAGTGACAAATATTCAATTTCCTCTGAATACCTGACAGGCCTTCTAAAGAAGGGCAGATTCAAACAAGTCTACACTACAAAGTAAAGTAAAATTCTTCAATGCTTAGACATTGAAGAATATCCGTAGCATCAAGAATATCCCGAAAATCATGAGCCATATGAACAAATTAAGGCATCAGTTGCCATCCCAAAGTGATGAAAAGAATGTAACTTTTCAGAAAATGAATTCAATATAGTGGCTCTGAAGATGCCCAGTGAATTTTGAGAAAACACAAGGAAGGAATTCAGAAGACTTTCAGAGAAAATTAACAAAGATTAAAATAATAAAAAATACACAGAATAATTTTGGGTCTTAAGAATGCAATTAACAGATTTAGAAATGTAATCAGAGTTTCTCTACAGCAAAATTGACAAGGCAGAAGAAAGAATTAGTGAAGCTGAAGAAAGTCTATTTTAAAATATACAGCTAGGAAAAACAAGGAAGGAATAATAAAAAAAAAAAAAGCATGCCCACAAGATCTAGAAAATAGCCTCAAATGGGCAAATCTAAGAATTATTGACTTTAAAGGAAAAGTAGAGAGAGAGAGAGCATGAGATGGAAAGATTATTCAAACCCCCCAATATATCAATATTCATGAATAAGAAGGTCATAGAACATCAAGTATTTATAACCCCAATAATAATACCTCAAGGTATTTAATTTTCACCTTCCCAAAAGTCACAAAAAAGGAAAAGGTCCTACAGGAAGCAAGAAAAATAAACAAACAAACAAACAAACATATGAAGGATATTGGATTCCCAGTATCTCTGGGAATAGACATCTCAGTGGAAAACTTACAGGCCAGGAGAGCATGGTACGCTATATTTAAAGAGATGAAGGAAGAAAACCTTAACTCTAGAAATTATGTCCTGCCAAAATGTCTTTCAAAGATAAAGAATAAATAAAGATTTTCCTCATCAAATAAAAGCTGAGGGATGTCATCAACACCAGACATGTGCTGCAAGAAGTGCTAAAAAGAATATTTCAATGTGAAAGAAAAGGACATTTTGAACAATAAGAAATTATCTAAAGGCATAAAACCTATAGATATCAGTAAGTACACAATTCAGAATATCCTATTGCTATACTGGAAGTGTAGAAACCATTTACTTCTTGAATAAGAAACTAAAAGATAAATGAGTCAAAAATAAATTCAGTACTTTGCCTTGTAAAATGTACTCCCATATAAAATGTGCATGCACTTTTTTACCCAATTTTCAGGAAAATGCCCCTCAAGAAAGTGACTGGGTCTCAGACAGGAGAGGCACATCTGGGGACAGTTAACATTCTCTTGGTAATGTGTAGATATCACGCACACTCACAGCTGCTCGCTCTGTTAAAGCTGCCCTTCCTTCTCTCCAGGAAGCCCTTTCCTGCCTGCCGTCTCAGGGGCCATGATGTGTGGCTGGTGAGAAAGGAGCTACTAATGACATTTAACCAATGGCAGCCAGTTGGGTCTCTGGGTCTGTATGAAGCTCCTGATTTTACCCCCACTTCTCAAACATACTATCCATGTATAATGCACATCTTTATATTTCCCTTAAAATTTGAGAAAACTTTATGCATTAATGTTTTCATTAATGGATACAAACATGGCAGAATACGATAACTATAGCAACATTTTCGAAGATAAATAGTATAAAAAGATATAAATGGAAACAATAAAATGTCAAAACCCAGGAAAGGGCAAAGTGTGAAGTTTCTTTTAGCTTTCCCTTTGGTTGCTTGTGTGTTGTTTTGTTAATTTTTTTATAAAGTTAAAGTGCCATCTGTGTAGAATAATTGGTTATAAAATGTTTTCTGTAAGCTTCATGACAACTTAAAATAAAAAAAAAATCTTCAACAGATACACAAAAAATGAAATGCAAAAAATTAAAACACACTGTTGGAGAAAATCACTTTTAACAAGGATGATATGAAGTGAGGAAGAGGGGACCACAATAATAAGAAAAGAATAATATCATGGCAGTCGTTCCTTACCTATCAAGGACAACATTGAATGCAAATGGACTAATTTCTCCAAAAAATAAAGACAGAGAATAAATAATAAATAAATGGATTAAAAAAATGAACCCCATCTATGTGATGTCTACCAAAAAAGTACCTCATCTTTAACAAAACACATAGACTGAAAGCAAAGGGATGGCTCAAGGAGTAGGGTGCCAGCCCCATGTACTGGGGGTGGCAGGTTCAAACCCAGCCTGGGCCAAAAACTTCAACCAAAAAAAAAAAAAAAAAAAAAAAAGTAAAGGGATGAAAAGAATATTTCATGTAAATGGAAGCAAAAAAATAAATAAATAAAGCAAGAGGGGATATATATGTCAGATGAAGTAAATTAGAATACAAAAGCTACAAAAAGAGTCAATGTCATTATATAATTTATTCTATAATAAATTCTAAATACATATGCACACAATACTGGAGTATGCAGGTACCTCAAGAAAATATATCAGAGATGAAGAGAGATATAGACTCTAATATAATAATAACTGAAGACCTGAACACCCTACTTTCCACATTGGACACATCTATCTAATTACAAAATCAATGAAGAAAGATGGCCTTAATCTACATTGTAGACCAAATGGATTTAACATGTAGTAGATACTTATAGAACACATCCAATAGCTTCAAGATTTTTCTCTTCAACTCATGATCATTCTCAAGGACAGACCACAAGTCAAGCCACCATATGGGTCTTAAAAACATCCAAAAACTTTAAAATACTTCAAATATTTTCTTGCACAACAGTGGAATAAAACTAGAAATCAATAACAAGACAAACATCAGAAACTACACAAACACATGGAAATCAAACAATATGTTCCTGAATGACTGATGGGTCCATCAGATTAAGATGGAAATTCAAAAGTTCATAAAATAAATGAAAATAAAAGCACAACATATAAAACTTATGGGATAAAGAAAATAGTAATGAGGCAAATATATAGCAATTAAGTGTCTTTATCGAAAAAGGATAAAAGCATCAAATCAACAACCATATAATGCATCTTAAATTCTCCCAGGTCCCAATGGTGTCACTGCTGAATTCAATCAATACAAAACACTCAAAGCATAGTTAAAATCAATCCTACCTAAACTATTTCAAAAATGGAGGGGGAAGAAAGTAACACAAACCTATTCTGTGAGAACAGTATCATCAAAATACCAACACCAGACAAAGATAAAACAAAAAAAGAAAGCTGTATGCCAATATCTCTGATGAATATAGAGACATAAATCCTTGTCAAACACTAGGAAACTGAATTCAACAGCGTGCTAAAAAGATAGTCATAATCAAACAAGATTCATCACAGGAACACAAAGATGGTTCAGCATACACAAATCAATAAATAGAACAAAGGACAAAAATCACCTGATCATTTCAGTTTGATAAAATACAGCATTCCATCATGATAAAACTCAAAAAAACTCTAGGGAACTGGATTCAACACAGTAAATGTTATATAAAACACCCACAGCTAGCATCATACGCATTGGGAAAAGGAGTGAAGGGCTTCCCACTAAGATCTGGATCAAGACAAGAATGTTCCGAAGGGAAAGAAACAAAGGACAGCCAAAGTGGTAAGGAAGAATTCTAATTATCCTTGTTCATAGATGACATGATCTAATACCTAGAGAAACCTAAAGACTCTAATCAAAGATATTAGAACTCATAAATACATTCGGTAAAGTTGCGTCTGTTGTTGATTTCTAGTTTTTTCCCATTTCTTCGAAAAGTAATATTAGCATTTTGATAAGGATAATATTGAAATGGTAGTATAATTTGGAGAGAATAATTGCAAAATTTTGGACAGTATAATTTTCATAAAATTAGTTCTCCAGATCCATGAGCATAGAATATCTTTCCTTTTATATCCTCTTCATTTTGTTTCATTTTGTTGTTGCTGTTGTTGTTGTTGCTATCTTTAAGCCTTCTGGGTTAAATCTGTTCCTGCTTCTTTTTTGTAATTATCATAAATGGTAGTGCTTTCTTGATTTGTTTTTCAACTAGTTCATTACTGATGTATAGATATTCTACTAATTTAAGTATGTTCTTTTTTATTCTTCAACTTTACTAAATTAGCTTATCTGATCTAAGACCTCTTGTGTGGTATTTTTAGCTTTTTCTAGAAATAATATTATCACCAAAGAGGGAGAATTGGAATTCCCCCATTTGAATTTGATGCTTTTATTTTTATTTTCTATTTCCTGTTGTGTTTTGGTTTTTATTTGTTTTAAGAAATGTTTCCATTTTCTATTTAATTTCTTCCTTGACCCATTGTCAGCAAGGAACATTTATTAACTTCCATATATTTGTACAGTTTTCACTGTCCTTTTATTGTTGATTTCTTGTTCTTTGGTCTCAGAGGTTATTTGCTAAAATTTTGACTTTTTAAAAATTTCTTGATACTTTTTTTGTGTCCTAGCATATGATCTATCTTGGCAAGTATTCCATGTGCTGACGAGAGAAAAGTTTATTTCATAGCTGCTGAATGAAAAGTTTATGTAAGTTATTAGCTTGTTTTAGTCTGATGTGAAGTTTAAAAATCAGTGTTTGTTTGTTAATCCTATGTCTAGACAATCTTTCTAACTTTGAAAGAAAGGTGTTGAAATCCCTAACTATTATTGAGTTTATTTTATCTTTTAGATGTAAAAAATATTTGATTTGTATATAGGTTTCTCCAGTGTTGTTGCAGGTATCTTTAGAATTCTTATATCTTGGGGTGGCGCCTGTGGATCAAAGGAGTAGGGCACCAGACCCATATGCTGGAGGTGGCAGGTTCAAACCCAGCCCTGGCCAAAAACTGCAAAAAAAAAAAAAAAAATTGTTATATCTTCTTACTGTATTACTCCCTTTACCATTATTTACTGACTCTTTTAATCTCTTTTCTTTTGTTTCTCACTTAAAATCTCTTTACTCTGATATAATCATAGCTAATTCAGTATGCTTTGGATTTCTGTCCACATGGAATATCTTTCCCTAACCCTCTCCGTTCAGTCTATATGTCTTTTTACTCAACACTTCTGCCATCTATAACTACAATGTGCCCTTAGGTGAGAACTTTCCAAACCCCTTCAGTTTCCAATAAGGAGCATATAGTTGGGCTATGTCTTTGTTCCATTCAGCCAATTTATATCTTTGCAGTGGAAAGTTTAACCTGATTACATTAAGAATTATTTTGCTACATCTTAAATAATTTTTATGTATTCTTTCTTTTTCTTATTGTTTATCATTATGGCTTGGTGATTTTCCCTAGGTTTTCTCTAGAGGTAACATTTAAGTCTTTACTCTTTCTTTTTGTGTGTTTTCTCCCCCAGTGGTTTTTATATTTTCATGCGTTTTGATAATAATAAATATTGTTCTAATATGTCCATGTGCAAGGCTTTCTTAAATCTTTCTTGTAAGGGCCAGTGTAGCAATGATCAATTTCCTTAGCTTTTGCATGTCTTGGTAGACTTCATGTCTCATTTATTTATGAAGGATAACTTTGCAAAGTATAGAACTGTTGGCTGGCAGAAGTGTTTTATTTTTGTTGTAGTTTGTCTCTTTGTTGTTTGTTTGTTTGTCTGTTTTCTGGCACTTTCATTGCATCATTCCATTCTTTCCTTGCCTGTAATATTTCTGTTGAGAAAATCACTGTTAGTGTGATGGAGCCTCCTTTATATGTGACTAGAAGATTTTCTCTTTCTGATTTTAAATTCTCTCTTTGGCTTTCGCTTTTGAGAGTTTGACTATAATATGCCATATAGAAGACTTTTTTGAATTGTATCTTTTTGATTATCTCTGAACCTCTGTGTCTTCCCTGACCTAAGAAGTTTTTATCTGTTATTTAAAAAATATTTTTAATATATATTTTTAATCCTTTTGTTTTCTCTTTGTATTCTGGGACACTGAAAATTTAAATATTTGGTTGCTTTATGATGTCCTATATGTCATATACAATTTCCTCAGTCTTATTTATGTCTGATTGTGTTATTTCAAAAGACCTGTGTTCAAGTCCTGAGATTCTTTCTTCTCCCTGATCTAGTCCATTGTTGATACTTTCAATGAGTATGTATTTCACTCAAATGATTCTTCAGTTCCAGAGCTTCTGTTTGGTTGTTTTTCTGACATCTATCTCTTTGGTAAATTTCTCATTTGTTCCCTAAATTGTTTTTCTGATTTTTGTGTGGTTTTTCTGAGGGATATTTTATTTCATTATGCTTCTCTAATATAATTTTTTAAAATTATTTTCTCATGGTATTTTTTTTTTTTTTTTTGGCCAGGGCTGGGTTTGAACCTGCCACCCTCCGGCATATGGTGCTGGCTCTATACTCTTTTGAACTGCAGGCACCACCCTTTCTCGTGATTTTATAAATTATTTATTTTTATTATTATTGGTTACTGGAGAATTATTATGTTCTTTTGGCAGTTTCGTACTCCTTGATTTTTTACGCTTTCTGTGTCCTTACCTGGATATATGCACATCTGATATAGCACTTATACCTTCCAATTATATGAATTTGCTTTTATAGGAGAAGAGTGTTTCCTGAAGTAGTATCTATAGTTTCGGTTGAGTATAGTGCTTTGGTTTTGATTCTAGGTGTGTGAATTATAATCTCTATGCAATTTCTGTAAATAATATTTGTTATTTACTTGGTATCTTATGTTGTTAGTGGAGGCTCTGATGACGTTTCTCAGGGTATGGTGGTGCCAGGAGGATTGGTCTGTGGGCCCCTGTGGTGATAATAGTGCATCTGCCCTTGGGTCCTACAGTGGCACATATTGGCACTGGTATTAGCATGTCCAGGGAGGCCAATTCTTGGGTCTCTAAGTGACTTCTCAGGTGTTGAAGATGACTGCACCAATGGACTGGACAGATGTGGGGCCTCAGGAATGTGGAGATGTGGGGGCTATTGGGCCCCAGAGCAGGATACAGTGGGTGTTCTTTCAAAATGGCACTGTGCTGTAACTTTAGGACTTGTGTGCTTTGAGGACCAAGCCTGAGTTCCTCTCTGGAGCAATGCATGCTAGTCTAAGAGTCTACAGGGTTTGAGGTGCTCTCTTGTGGCTAAGGCTTCAGGATTCCCATGGTGGGGATGGACCATTTGGGGGTCTATTTATCCTTTCCTTCCATTAGGAAAGGCTGTATTATTTCTCCCTCCTTCTTTGATCTTGGTCTTTCTAGTCACTTGTCTATTGAAATGTAATGTTCTCTTAGATGATCTATTCAAAGTGTGATTGACTACTTGCTATTTTGGTTCTTCTTTGTAGAAGTGATGAGTATCAGAAGACTTATCTATTTAGCCATCTTGAAGTCCCTCACCAGTTTTTCATTGTTTTCTTTAATTGCATGTGTGGGCTGGGAGGGTGACTCACACATAATCCTAGCACTCTGGGAAGTTAAGGTGGGTGGATTGCTTGATCTCAGGAGTTCAAGACCAACCTGAGCAGAAGCAAGAACCATCTCTACTAAAAATAGAAAAACTAGCCAACATTTGTTGCAGGCACCTGTAGTCTTATCTACTCAGAAAATTGAGGTCAGAGGATTTCTCAAGCCCAAGAATTTGAGGTTGCTATGAGCTAAGACCCCATGGCACTCTACGCAAGACACAACATATACATGATGTTTTTATACAATAGATAAACAAATATTTTGACATAAAATTTTAGTTTAATGAGTGTTTTAATAGAACTGTTTCCAACAGTACCAACTCCTCTGATGAGTATAAGCTGCTCTTCAAATATTTTCTGCCTTGTACTTAGGGTTATTAGAAGGTAATATCAATGTAACATTTGAGGAATATTCAGTAAGTTCCAGTAGTTTCATGTATCATTTATCTTTATAGATGATTTTTATATTTAGGTCATGGTATATTTCAAAGGGAGTGTGGCATATTAACCATCAATTATACTTTCAGAAATAGTGTGGAAGTAAATTTTAGATGTTATTTAGTTAAAAGTCTGTACTGGGAATACTAATATAAGGACTAGCTGGAGTTTATTTATTTAGTCTTTGTTTCTAAAAGCTGGGTTAGTGTTGAAAAAACATTCTCAGATTTATTCATCAGAATTTATGGCCAGATTATCAGGATTGTGTTGTTTGTAGGAGTGAGCAAAAATCCAACAAGGCATGCAATCTCCAATTTAAAGCCACTGTATGAATATACTTAAACATCAAGAAAAAAAATGGTATATTCTGCGAGCTACATGAAACAAATAACAAACTTACAAAATCAGTCAAACAAGTTGTGGACATTTTACATATACAGTAATTGTGAATGACCTAAAGTTTCATCTTTTATTGTAAAATCAAGGTGTTATACACAGTTTATCAGAGAACTTCCTTTTCTTGATCCTCCCCCAGCTATTTTTCTAATTTCTTTGATTGTTTAACTTTTAGTGCATTTTTATCTTTATCAATTAATAGTCCTCATAACTACACAATCAGTTGGATAAACTATTATTTGTTGCTATGTAATGCTGGAGAGGGAGAAAATTTTATGGTAACAATAGTGGTAATGAAGACGTTGATGATGGGTAATAGCTTTTATTCAATGTTTAGTCTCAATGATTCTGAAATATCTGTCTCACATCCAAAAATAATCAACACCATTATAGCTATTTGCTATTGGTCATTTTGATATATTCTTACACTTTCTGTAGTAGTAATTTGGATACAATTTTCCCCCTTTAGCTGAATGTGGAAATGAAATTTTGATCTGCCTGAACTTTCTATCAGATTAAATTTAGGATCACATGTTTACAGCGCAGTTGCAGGGAAGAGGAGATAGCTGAGTGTAAACAGGACTTGTGAAGAATAGCAGCTCAACTGGTTTACATTATACACTATGTTTATATCTATCACTTTATTCTTTCTCTTTCTATCCCCAATTACAAAACAAACATTAAATATTATAGAGTTGAAAAATATAATCAACTAAAAGATTGAAAAATAAGAAAAGGCTAACTACAATTGGTCATATTTTTTGAAATGTGGCATTCATTTACATTCATGGAATCTTTGATTTCACTCTGCTTCCTCAGACAGTTATTCTCTCATTACTTCTATGCCAGATACAGACTTTCATCCTCTGTGAATAAATGGGACAGAGAGTGAATCTTCATGGCACTCATTTTCTCCTAATATGCAAACACATATACCACAATAATAATTAACGCTCACCTAAGGAAGAAAGATACACATGAGATTTTAAATTTGCGTAATAATTTATAGTGTGTGGAAATGTATCCATACTCAACAATTTATTTGGATGCATTTTAATCTTCTACTGAAGGCAGCAACAGCAATCTATCCTCATAAAAACAAGCAGGCTATGTAGAGACACTAAAAACATGTTTATTAGGTTCAAGAGCTGTTAGTCTGCCTTATGCTACTATAAAGGAGTATCTAAGGTTGAGTAAATTTATTTTAAAAAGAGGTTTATTTTGCTCAGAGTTCTTCAGATTGTACAAGAAGCATTGCATTGGCATCTGCATCTCATGTAGGGTTCAGAGAAATGGCAATCAAGGTGCAAGGATGAAGGGGAAGCAGATGTGTCACAGATGAGTGAAGGAGTAAGCAAAAGAGGAAGTTGTGTGACGCTCCTTTAAACTATCAGCTCCCAAGTGAAATAATAAGGTGCAGGATGAGCACCAAATTATTCATTAGGGATTCACTCTTATGAACCAAACACCTCGTACTATGCCCCACCTCCAACACTGAGGATTAAATTTGAATATGAGAGTTGAAGGGGCTAACATGCAAAATATATCAAGCGACATATGAGTCACTGTGGACAATGAAACATAACTGCCATATTTACTTATTACATCATCAACAAAGAATACAAAGTCCGATGAAGAGCATAATTGTGATTACATCCATATCTACTATAAAAATCAAAATTCCCCATTGTCTTTAAACAGGTGAAGAAGACTTTATTCAACACTATTGCAATAGGAGACAGAGTTTGAACTAAATACTGCTTTAAAAAGGCATGAAAACTTCTATATAATGGGGTGAACTAATGTGAAAATGCTTGAGCATATTAGGTTTGAGGATAGTCAGTGTGGTTAGGGCATCTGTATTTGTAGTTAGCTTTTATCTGTGTTAGGCAACCTCCTTAGTACAGAGACTGAGAGATACGGGCATTATCTTCCCTTTTTGTCATTATTTCAAAATATGATAGGAGTACAAATTATTTTGTTACATTGATCACTTTTGTTACATTGAGTCAGGGTTATAAATGTGCCTATCACCTTGATAGTGTTCAGTGCACCTGTCATGTTTTTGAACATCTCTTCCTTCCAACCTCGTACTACTTGATTTTGACAGAATTTTACTTTTTTCCTTAGGCTGATATCTAGATGAATTTCTCCAACATTTCTTCTAGAATTCTCATTGTTTCATACCTCAAATTTAGTTTTGTATTCATCTTAAATTGACTTTCACGAGTCATGAGAGATATGGATCTTGTCTCACTCTGCAAGTGGCTCTCCAATTTTTTCCAGCACCATTTGTTGAATGGGATTCTTCCCCCCCAGTACATATATTGTTAAAAGCTTTGTAAAATATCAATTGGCTGTGTGTGGGTGGTATTATATGGAGGTACTCTAGTCTGTTTAATTGGTAGATTTCACTATTTTTGTGCCAGTACCATGCTGTTTTGGTTATCATAACCTTGTGGTGTAGTTTGGTGTCTGGTAATGTGATGGCTCCAGATTTGTTCTTGTAGCTTAAGCTTGCTTTGGATATTCAGGTTCTTCTCTGGTTTCAAACGAAGTGTAGAATAATTTTTCCTAGATCTATGAAATACGTTGTTGGTATTTTGATGTTGATGGCATTTAATCTGTAAACCACTTTGGGTATTACGGACTTTTAACTTTCCTAAGTACTGTATTTTCTTTGTGCGTACATTGAATGATATTGAGTATTTGATCAAATTTTAAACAGTTCTGGTGTCAAAGAATGCTACTGATTTATGATCATTGATTTTGTAACCTGAGTCTTTTCAAAATTATCCATCAATTCCCAACTTGTTGCTAAATTATCACCAAAGTCTCTTGGTGGAGTCTTTGAGGTTTTCTACATATAAGAACATACCATCAGCAAAATGTGCTCATTTCTTTCTCTTGCCAGATGACTCTGTCTAGGACTTCCAGCACCAGTTTGAATAGAAGTGGTGACAAACAGCACCCATGTCTTATTCTAGTTCTTAGGGGGAATGCTTTTAACTTTTCCTATTCAGTATGATGTTGGTTGTGAGTTTTACAATTTTGTGAATTTTACAAACTTCCTTCTATGCCTTGCTTGTTGAGGGTTTTTATCTTGAAAGGGTGCTGAATTTTTTGGAATGATTTTTCTGCATCTATTAAGATGACCACGTAGCTTTTGTTTTACTTTTGTTTGTGTAGCGAATTACATTTACGGATTTATATATGCTGAACCACACTTGCACCCCTAGGTTGAATCCCACGTGGTCATGGTGGATTATTTTTTAGATATGCTGTTGAGTTCAGTTTGCTAGTGTTTTATCAAGGATTTTTGTATCTATATTCATAAGGAATATTGGTTTGTAGTTTTCTTTTTTCATTGTGCTCTTTCCTGACTTTGGTATAAAGGTAATACTGGCTTTATAGAACAAGTTGGGAAGAATTTCCTCCTTCTCAATGTTATGGAATAATTTTTGTGTTATGGGTAGCAGCTCTTCTTTATAGGTCTGGTAAAATTTAGTTGTTAATCAATTTAGTCCAGAGCTTTTTATTGTTGGAAATTTTTTTTATTACTGCTTCAAACTTGATTGGTCATTATTGGTCTGTTTATAAGTTCTATTTATTCTTGATTGAGTCTTCGGAAGTTGTGTATTTCTAGAAATTTGTCCATGTTACCTATATTTTGAGTTTGTATGTGTAGAGATTTTCATAGTATTCACAGATGATATTTTGTATTTCTGTGGCATCACATGTAATATTTTCTTTTTCATTTCTGATTGAGCTTATCTGTCTCCTTTCTCTTCTATTCTTGGTTAATCCACCAAGAAGACTATCCATTTTGTTTATCTCTTCAAAGAATCAACTTTTTTGTTTTATTGACTCTCTATATTGTTTTATAGTTTTCCATTTAGTTTAATTTTACTATGACTTTTGTTATTTATTTACTTCTACTGGATTTGGGCTTGTTCTGTCCTTCCTTTTTTCATTCCTTGAGATGCGTCATTAAACTCTTGATTTATGATCTGTCCCCTTGATTTACGCATTTAACTCTATGAATTTTCTCTTTAAGATTGATTTTGCTGAATCTCATAGGTTTTGATAGCTTGTGTCCTCTTTGTCATTCAGTATGAGGAATATTTCTATTTCCATCTTATTTTTATTATTGACCCAATAACCATTCAGTAGAAGGTTGCTTATTTTCCTTGAGTTTGTGTAGAATTGAGCATTTCATTTGGAATTGAGTTTTCATTTTGTTCCACTGTGGTCTGAGAAGATACTTGGTATGTTTCCTTTCTTTTTTGAATTTTTTTGAGACATGTTTTGTAGCATAGGATAAGATTAATCTTGTACATGTCCCATGTGCTGATGAAAATAGTATGTATTCAGTATTTTTGGTTTAAATGTTCAGTGATTATTTGTTAGGTCTGTTTGCTCTAGAGTCTCATTTAAGCCCAGTTTATTTATTTTCTGCTGTGATAATCTATCTAGTTCTGTTAGTAGGGTGTTCAAGTCCCCAGGAATTACAATGCTGCCATTAATTTCTTTGATAAGATATAGTTGAGTTTTGGCACTCCTTTGTTAGATGAATGAATATTTATTATTATTTCTTCTTATTGAGTTGTTCCCTTTACCTATGACCATCTTTGTCTTTTTTTTAGTATTGTTGATACCAGATCAACTTTATCTAATATGAGAATGGGTACCCCTACTTTCTTTTGTTTTCCATTTGCATGGAACATTTTTTTCCATTTCTTCACCTTGAATCTGTATGAGTCCTTGTGGGTTAGATGTGTTTCCTAGAGATACCAAATATTTGGCTTGCATTTTTCATCCATTCAGCTAGCCTGTGTCTTTTCAATGGTGCAATAATGATGCAGATTACTAATGATGATTGATAGAAGTGATATGTAGGAGGCTATTCTGTTTTTCCTTTTGGGTAGTCCTTTATTACTTTATGTCACCTCTTGGGCTCTTGATTTACATGAGCTATGAGATTTGGCTTTTGGGAGGGATTACACTAGGGGAAGTACTTTGTTGCTAATCCAGGTATAATGCAATTCTAATTATTTCCTATAGTGCAAGTCTGATCTCAACAAATTCTCTCAGTTTTTACTTATCCTGAAAATATGTTGTTTCTTCTTTATATATGAAATTTAATTTTTCAGGATAAGAATTTTGAGTCTGGTAGTTGTTTTGTTTAAGGAGACTGAAGATAGAAACCCAGATCTTTCTGGGCTATAAAGTCTGATTTGAGAAGACTATAGTTAGCTTGATTGGTGTTTCTTTGTAAGTTTCTCGGTGTTTTGGGTTCACATCTCAGAGGAGTGACTTCTTTATGTTTATTTTGGCCAATTGGATGACTATGTATCTTGGTGATTGTCTCTTTGCAATGAATCTTACAGGCATCAAATGAGAAACATACAAGTTTGTACTGAAGTTTTATATGTATTTATTATAATTATTTGTGAAATTGGTAATTTTGACATTTGGGATGAAAAAAGAAATAAAAATTCAGCCATTTGTGTATTCTAGGTATTTTTATTCTCCCTTTCTCTGTGTTTTTTTTTTTTTTTTTTTGGTCTCACAACCATTACAAAAGATATAATATCTTCAGCAGTAATACCCGGAAAGAATATTTTGATTTGTTAAAACTCAAAATCACAAATAAAATTGTCCTAATATACAACTCTACCCTTCTTTTTTAAAAAGAGAAGAAAACAATGGGAAATAATGAAAACCTTTATGATGAGTTACAATATTGAAAAGATCATTGCTAGAATGTATAAAATAGACAAGTACAATGTGAACACATTCATAAGGACTTCTATTCAGAATCCTGGAACAGAGAATTGAACAATTGGTCAACTGTGGGTATTTCTGCCTTTATTATACTCCCAAGTGAGTCAATTATGGCTAATGAAAGTTCTTAATTCAAAACTATTCTGGTGCCTAGAAAATCAAATATTATACATTAGTCTCAAACTTTAATTCAAAAATAAAAAAAACAGAAAAGTTATAAATATATATTGTTAGCACATAAAATTGACACCGTCCTCAACAGTCTCAAGAAAAAGAAATCAAAATTTTTGCATATATGTTTTCATGTTTTTTTATTACATGAGTCAGCTGCAATTGTGCAAAAGAAATTGGAGCCCTTCCAAAGAAAATCATGTATATCCTGGAAATTTAGAGTTATTGTTTACACAGTAACCTTATACTAGATTGTGTCTTACAAGAGAACTGTATTTTGAATCTAACAGTGACTAACTAACTAAGCCAATTAGATTGTTTTGTTTGTTTGTTTTTATTACTATGACAGACATAGAGAGTAGGGAAGGAATAGAATAGAGGCAAAAAACATCAGAAATGAGCTTATTCATCAGGATGGGGGATTTTGGAAGGAAACGAAGAATGACTATGTCCGGAGGTGTGACAACCTGCTATTGGTTGCTAAAGCTGCTGTATTTTCTAACAGATGTACCTGCTCTAAAAGAAATCTAAAAAAGGAAATTCAGAAACTGTTTTATGTACTTCAAATATTTTTGAGTATCCTTGCCATAAAAATCTCATGTTTTCTACCTCCTAAATAAATCTAATCCAGTAGTGATAAATACTTTTACAAAATATAGGTATAAGTTTAGTTTTTGATCCATTTTGGTGATCATAGGCAATGACTATTGCTATATTATTTATTACAGTTAAAAAAGAATAAATGGGTGAGACAGAAATGAAGAGAATCTTCAAGAAATTGACCATGTGGAAGACATAGTACATGTTGGGGTTAGTTTTTCTTGGAATGGAACAGAGAAGGAGTCTCAAGCTGAACAGTTCATATTTGAACACACTGAGATTTAAAGAATGAATATAAAAGTCACTAGGAGTGGAAGTAAACCATTGGGACAGAGCAAAATTAGCAGAATATGAAGGTAAAGAAGTACTTCTAGAGAGATCAGAGAACCAATACGTGAAAGTTTTAAAAACAATGTTATCAGTTTAACAGGAAAACCATTATCAAAAGTAACTTTCCAAAAGTAATTATTTTTTTTCAAAGTTATTATTCCCATTTACTTGAATTTTCTAAGTCCAGAGTCAACATCTTCAGGAAAATTACAATATCAAATCATATCATGTCATATTATATGTTAAAATAGTATCATTTTGCATTAAAAATACTACTAGATCATCTACATGGTTTTTCACAAATCTTCTATTCTATTACTATATTTGATTTTGTAGCTAAGTAATAAATTAAATGTAGTACTTTAATGTAATTTGGTCTTTGGAAAATATCAGGCCAACAAGAAAGAAACATTGCACCATTTTTCAAATTGTACTCTGTCATATACTGGTATTAAAGGAGGCATTTTTCCATGATAATTCTATTTTATAAATAGATTCTAAATGAAATATTATTCTTCTAAGTAAATTTGTCTTTAGACATTAGGAATATTTTATAAGGAATTGAAATATGAAATATTTTTAACAATTCAATTTACATTGTTATTTAGGATTCTTTTCTTCATGTGAGAAAAAAAGAAAATAATTCAAATTTGCTTAATATTTATAAAAAGCTATAATCATGGTGAATTGACTTCTGTAGTTGAGAAATCCAGGGACTGCTCTACAGGTATGATGTATGCAAAAAGTTGGTAGAGTTTCTTTTGTTTCACCAAGCAATTGAGAAAGAGGAATGAATTTTGGAATTTGCTTTAGTAAGACGGGAAAGATAAATGATTTCAATAAATGAAGATGGTAAATAATCTGTTCAAAGTATTGCCAAGCGGGAAAATTTGAAGTTCCCTATAGAGAGAATGTATCTGTTGATATTTCATTCAGTTTAAGTAAAAGAAACATTTAATCTGGCTTAAAAATAATTGCATATGAGTATTTTATATTTGGACCTTCTGCAGTTCTATATTTATACAACATGATATTGCTTTAACTCATTGGTTTGACAACTATTTCAGCCGTAATCAAGTATGCTAAATCTTTAAAGTAAATATTAGTCTTAATTTTTTTTTTACTTATTTTAACATTCTACTACTGGAAGCAGCTTTAAGATATAGGTGAGGATTTAGACCAAAGCTTTCTTGCAACCATCCTTAAGCCATTGAATAATTGTTAGACTGAAAAATCAAATATTGCAGGGGAAAGAAGAATCTCATTTCTGTAAGACAATTATTTTCCTTTTTTTTTTCAAAAACAGGCA
>CAUYRH010110080.1:0-15239 GCA_963574655.1 Perodicticus potto
AAGAAAAAAAAAATGAAACTCTCGAGTTACTTCCTCAGGTCCTGACATTGGTGCTATGTTTTCTCATCCCCTTTCTATATAGATGTTTAGTTCATGGCACACTGATTCCACTAATCAAACAGAACTTAATGCTTATTTGCATTACTAAGCTAAGTTTTTCTCCTGCAAAAACTTCATTGATAAACTAGTCTATCTCCAAATCTGAAGAGGCATTCTGCAACATCTGTCTACTGAACATGGAACTTAAAGATACTTTCCAAAATGCCCAGAGCTAACTCAGTGCCCAAACCTTACAATGAGCAGACACTACTTCCTCCAGAATCTATCACTTCACAGTGTTAGAATGGCAGCCCCTTTACTTAAAAATAAGGTCAACTTCATGCTAGAATAATGAATAAGCTAACTAAGAAGTTCTTGTTTTTATTGTGAGAATCAGTAAGTTTCACAGCACTCTCTATTGCTATGTCTTACATTTTTTAATGATACTAACTAGCCAGGTCTTAAAATTCTTCTACTGTGTATATTCATGTGGGAGACAGAAGAATGGCCAAAGATTCCTTACATTCTAATCACCAGAATCTGGAAATATGTTATGTTATACAGAAAATTATAAAAACAAATTATGCTACATGAAAATTAAGGTTGCAAATTAAATTAAGAATGCTGATCAGCTGACCTTAAAATTAGGGGATTATCCAGATGGGCCCAGTGTAATCAGGTTTCTCAAAAATGGAAGCGGAAGGCAGATGAGTCACTGTCAGAGTGATGAAATGTGAGAAAGTTTCAACCAGTCACCACTGGCTTTGAAAATGAACTAGGACCATAAGCCAAGGAATGTAAGTACCATTAGAAACTGAAATAAGCAAAAAAATCCTTAATTCTCCCCTAGAGCCTGCAGAGGGAATTCAGTCCTCCTAACAACTTGATTCTAGTCCAGTAAGACCTACCTCAGACTTCTGACCTATAGAATTGTAAGGTAATGAATTTGTGCTGTTTTAGACTACCAAAATTTGTGGCAATTTGTTTCAGCAGCAATAGAAAACTAATACAATGTTGGCTCAGCGCCTGTGGCTCAACGGGCTAAGTTGCCAGCCACATACACCTGAGCTGGCGGGTTCAAATCCAGCCCGGGCCTGCCAAACAACGATGACGGCTGCAACCAAAAAATGGCCGGGCTTTGTGGCGGGCACCTGTAGTCCCAGCTGCTTGGGAGGCGGAGGCAGGAGACTCGCTTGAGCCCAGGAATTGGAGGTTGCAGTGAGCTGTGATGCCATAGCACTCTATCCAGGGCGACAGCTTGAGGCTCTGTCTCAAAAAAAAAAGAAAACTAATACAATGTTTATATCACAGTGTTTATACAGATGGTGTCTGGTGCTCAGGACCTAAACTAGTTTTATTGACAAGCCTGAAAGAAAAATCTGAGATGCAGATTCTACAGACACCTGATCACGTGGTACCATTTTTTTTTTCTGAAGCAATTAAATGTTGGAAGTCTTCTTGATAATCAAGCCATGCAATTAACTCTGGAAGATCCAAGAATAGGTCATATTTCAATTGGATGTGAAAGAGAAACATCTTAGTCAGTTACACAGTGCACAAGCCTTCTACACTTACTCAACTTTTACACAGAAAGATCGCACTGTTGTCCTAGTACCTTGCTGACACCACCTGAAACATATCTAGGGATTGTTTTCTATTTGAAAGTTTGACCAGAGGCTCTATCTATTTCACTGAGAGTACAGCAGGGCAGAGGTAAGGATACTATGAAGAATAATACACACAAGCTTATTTGACATAACCCAACAAGATAAATCCTTTTGTAAGAAAAGAAAAGGTCAATAATTGATCCTATCATTTGTATTAAGCATTTCAAAGAAGGGGATGCTGAATAAATGAAGTACATAAGAATGGCTCAGAATACAATTGCCTCCCTACCCATGCAGCTATGTAACAGGTACTTGTACCATACCAAATGCCAGACCTGGGCTTCTTTAACATCACATAACTTTAAAAATGCACAGGCAAAACTTTTGTCTGGGCCATTTTCACCTCATTCCAATGCACTCAAGCAAGTTGTTAGACCTCTGAAAGAAATGGTGCAGAAAATTAGCATCTCTTTAATCAGATTTCTGCAAGAAAGTAAATAATAAAACTTATAGGGTTTTTAAATTGTTTAATGGGTCATTCCTACATTCAGCAAGTGTCGATCTTGCTTTTTTTTTTTTGAGACAGAGCCTCAAGCTGTCACCCTGGATAGAGTGCTGTGGCATCACAGCTCACAGCAACTTCCAATTCCTGGGCTCAAGTGAGTCTCTTGCCTCCACCTCCCAAGTAGCTGGGACCACAGGCACCCGCCACAACGCCTGGCCGTTTTTTTTTTTTGGTTGCAGCCATCATTGTTGTTTGGTGGGCCCGGGCTGGATTCGAACCCACCAGCTCAGGTGTATGTGGCTGGCGCCTTAGCCCACTGAGCCGATCTTGCTTATTTTTGAAGAAAGCCATCTCTATATTTAACAGAAAATTTAAGCCAGAAGTTATCTTTATGTTAGTCTCTGTTTATCACTTTTTCACTCATATATTTCACAAGAGGTTGTCTTTTATTAGCAACTGTGCAGCTGAACCACAGTGCGTTAATTTTATAAATGAGATGTTGATGTCATTATTGCAAAAGGTTCAGAGGGAGGCTTGGAATGTGGCATCACCATGGTGATCTGCTGTGATGGGTTCTCCTCAGGGGCCATAGACCTCAGAAAAACCATTAGAAAGCACTTCTCCAGAGACATGTTGCTGTTTTTTACTCAGTCACTTAAGGAGTGGTCAGGGCCACAAAGTCAAGGAAGCAATCACTCTTCTCCGACTATTGCAGAGAATGAAGTGGAGTCCCTGGGCTCTTCCACAACCATTTGTAGTGACATAACCTCAAGAAAGACTTCCCCATATCTCACTGGAAAATTGCATTAGCAAAAGAGAAAATGCTTTCCAAATGCCAAGGGGGATAGGAGTGCATTATTAGCTTGTTTGCTCCCATTTTAAGCTTCCATAGTTCTTTGTTTCATCAGCTAGACAGAAGTAAGGGAGTGAATTTCAAGGAAAGTGACCAAGGGATGGAAATGGGAATAAAGGGGAACAAAGTAACTCCACCTAGATTAAATCTGCAATAATATAGATTTTCTTTCAGAGACCAATCCCTCCTTGTTTATTTGTAATTACTATTCAAAATAAAAGAGATGGATTATTAAAGGGGGTAACCAATACATAGGAAGATATTTGTTGGAAGACACTATCTTTTAAAAGATAATAAAACTGTTATAGAAAAGACCTTTCCATCAACTTGGGGAATTTGCTTTGATGCTGCTACTTTAGTGCTTTTAACTTTTGGATTCAGTCTTATGAGCAAGTTTTTATTCTTTAATTCATGCCATAATGTATATCTATAAATGTGTTATAAAGTAAAACATATTTTTCAATTAACATTTGGAAACAAATAAGGTTGACCATACCCAGTTAATGCTAACCTAGCAGATTTCCAGGTACTAATATCTTATAAAGGAAAACCAATTTGCTCAGACTATTAGCAAAGTAAAGTACATACTAGTCAATATTTTAAATGAGCTGCCTTAAGATGATTTCTCAAGGACATGTTAGGCATTAGCCAATTGATATTGCTGACGTCAACAGTAACCATGGTTTAGATTTATGCTATCACATACATAGGTTAGGGGAAACTGGTATTGAGTCATTATCAAAGGTTAATTCCGGTAAGGACTGGTTATATTTGATTTATTGCATGAATGATGAATGTACCACTAATCTTAGCCAGAAATTTTCTAAATTCATTTTGCTGGTCAAAAGAGATATGCAATAAACAGGCCTCAATTGCAATTACTATTGTAATCCAGTAAAAATGCTCATATATAAGATGTGAATGAAGTTAATTGGATATATATATATATATATATATATATATATATATATACACGCACACATATATATGTGTATATACTTATTTAGAAGTTTAAGTTTTCTTTAAAAATTAATTATGGTGAAAAAATTTTTTGGAAATAAAGTATATCAGGAAATTTAATATTTTTTTCTAGTGATCTTTCATATCCTAATCACTTTTTCTTTTATTTAGAAACAAAGAAATATACTGTGCTTACTTTAGTTTGCCCTTAAAAATCAGTGTTTTTATTTGTTGTTGTTGTTATTTGTTTGTTTTTTGAAATATAAATACCTGGAAATGGAAAAGGACATAGGAAAAATTTTCAATTTCAGGGTTGGGAGAAGAAAAACAACATATCTAGAAAAGTATCTTATTTTTACCAAGTTAACAAAACCTCACAACTTTCTGTGTAGATACACATATTTCTAAATGAAAATTTCTTAAAGTGTCACCTCTCCTTTGACTTGAATACATGTATTCGTGTGAATCTAAACACACACACTCATTTATCTTAAAATACTTATTTCTCATTAAAATGCAAAAGGCTGTAAACATTACAAACCCAGAGCAGGGTGTTCTCATTCATTATTGAAAGAACATGGTGACCTCTAAATACATAGACACATATACACAGAGACACACCACGACTCAGACCGACCCAGGAGGATGTTGCAAGCATTTGTTAGGTTGCCACAAGTTACAAGAGGGACAGTAATCTACTCAAAACCACAAAAGGTTATTATCCACACAGTAAACTAAAGCATGGGTTGGCCAGTTGTCCAGAAAGGACAAATTGCATCAAGCCTAGCCTTAGGCAAGTTCTCTGCTTTGCAATAGGTCTTTTGGCCTCAGAATCCCTTCCTGTGAATGGGAGAGGGGTGGTGCAGAGCAGAACCGCTGGAGGGAGCTGGTCTTTGGAATAAGTTTGAGGTAGAATCCTAAAAACACAACAATTAAGGTAAAGCAATTATTATCCACTCTGGGACCAGGGCATGACTTGCCACGTACCCTGAAATTCTAATCAGTTAAATTGAACTATTATTTATGACTGGCTTACTGTTCTTTGGGAACAAGAATTAAGAAGATATAGTCAGGCTTCGTTTGGTAGCTCACCCTTGTACTCCTAGCACTCTAGGAGAATCACATGAGGCCAAAAGTATAAAATCAGCTTGAAAAAGAGAGCGAGACCCCATCTGTACAAAACATAGAAATATTAGCTGGGGTGGTGGCATGCACCTGTAGGCCCAGCTACGTGGGAAGCTGAGGCAAGAGGATTGCTTGAGCCAAGCAGTTGGAGGTTGCTGTGAGCTATGATGATGCCACTACCCTCTAGCCCAGGGACAGAGCAAGACCCTAATCTCAAAAATAAATATATAAATAAATAAAGTAAAACAACAACAGCAACACACCCAAAAATGGTAGAAGTCATTTTTAATCATAATTATTTCCAAAAACTATGTGGTCCTGAACTAGTTGCAGTGGACTGGAAATACTAGGGAATGCATGGCCCTTTCTAGGGAGGGAAGAGTTTCTCAGTCAGCCAAGTAGCCATTTGCTCCTTTATGCAATCACATCACCCGTAAGTCACCCAATATGCATGTAGGATTCTCTTGCTTGGTTCCTAGCTAGAGAAAGACAATCTAAATTAGCGTAAGAAAAATGTTTTTTAAAAAAATTAAAGGATTTCATCATGTGGGCAGAGATGCTGGCGTGGATGTGGAGAAAAGGGAACACTTTTGCATTGCTGGTGGGAATGCAAACTAATACATCCGCTTTGGAAGGACGTTTGGAGAACACTCAGAGATCTAAAAAATAGAATTGCCATTTGACCCTATAATTCCTTTACTTGGTATATACCCAGATGACCAAAAATCACATTACAACAAAGATATCTGCACCAGATTGTTTATTGCAGCCCAATTCATAATTGCTAAGTCATGGAAGAAGCCCTAAAGCAAACATTTTAAAACAAACACTTTGAGGGCATCCTAAGCAACTTTTAGAGTGTGATGACAACTCCTGCAAACTGTATAGGTGTGCCACAGGTTTAGAAAGGAATGCTAACATAACATGGAGGTTGACATAACACGTTTGCTGAACTATTCTTCAGAGCACTGTTTAGTATGATGTCTGAGCACAGACATTTAGCAGTACTTTTGAGAAGAATGATGATACGCCTTCTACCTTGGGCACAGCAATGAAAAGACAACTTGAATTCTATCTACTAAATTAACAGAAAGTCGCATTGCACTCTCCATAAGAAATGGTGTTAATAATTTCACAGTGGACATTAATGGAACACAAGAGTTAGTTCAGTAATGAAACAAATTAAAAAGGAGGAAGATAAACTCACTTAAATTTGTAGTTTTCTCGCTTATTATTCACAAATCCATCTGCCACATCACGTGGTAAGATAATTTCCAAGCTAGGTGTTAAGCTTTCATTTTCATCTATGGAATAAATCTGCAAATATGAATATAACAAAAGGACAGAAGATGGTAAAAGTACGGCTTCCATTATGATCATGCTACATAATGGGACTAAAATTATACATATAAGATAAAAAGTCATAAAGTAGTATAATTTGGATAATTTTCCTCTTTGAATTATATGTAGACTCAGACAAATACAAGCAACAGAACAAAAGGTAAAACCCCAATTAATGCTGTGCTAAAGTAAAGTCATCTCTGAATGAATGAATGGTCAAATTTGAGCATGATAAGTGTCTCTTGTTGCACTGAGAAACTAATAGTCCTGAACGCAACATCTTATCTAAGTATTGGTTTAGTATTATGTATCAGAAATTAACATTTTATTACAACCAATAAGCATGTCTGAGTATTCACAAATTACTAAAACACAGAGATAAAAGGACTAGATCTGAGACATCTCAAAGAGCTCACAAGAATACTCTAATAATTCAAGTTATGTTCAAAAAAGCCCAATGTTCTATGAGACACATTCAAGTATTTGATAAAAGACATGTGGTTTCAAAAGACACATGTAATTCATGTCTGTGATGTTATTGTCAAGGTTCTCATCCCAGTTGAGACACTAATTAACAAGTAATGTGGGAGAAATCATTTAGGCTCTTAAGCTGATATGACCTGGTTCTCTTCTTGGTTTCCTACTACTTCATTTATTGGCTAAGAAAATCAAGAGTGAAGCCTATAAAGAGGTCATGTAGAATAAATAAAAGCATAATAGTTGATGTTCAGACTTGGGTCCAACACTGACCTCAATTTACCAACTGTGTGATAAACCACCACTTTCAGAATCGTGGTTCCTTATACATAAAATGAGGAAAACAGAATTACCTCCCTTACAAGATTGCTGTGGGAATTAAATGATGTAATGGAAGTGGAAGTATTTTGTAATGCATCATAAAAAATGTTAGTCATTAGATTTAGAGGTTTTTAAAAAAGACTTCTTGTCTTTCACCATGAAATAAAATTCTTTCTAACAGGCAATACTTCCTATTTAAGACCCATTTAGCTGCTTGATTATAGGGGGTAAAGATCATATCCTTAAGCAAGTAAAAGCCAACCTAAATCTCCAGAAAGTTTGAATAATTTCCTAAGTACATTTTTATTGAAACCTCTCATTTAAAATGTGAAGACTTCATGCAGAAAAGACATTCTGCGAGATACAATTTCTATATAGAAAATAATGGCACCAGGTCAAGGCTTCCTGGCTAGGTTTTCTCTAGAAACATTTAAAAATCAGATTCTGTAGGTCATTACATTGAAAAAAGCTTAATAGCTAGACAGGTGAGTGAAAGGGGTGTGCGAGACATAAATCTGTGTATGTAGAATTGCGTGGCAGTTTCCCAGAGAGGTGCAGTAAGCGCATGTGTGTGGCTGAGGTTCAGTCTGTGTGAGTGTGCAAACAGGCACTGTGCATGCACTAGGTGGGCATGTGCGGCCGGGCGCATTCAAGTGGATTCGTGCAGGGTCTGTGTCCGCAGGGCTGTGTCAGGTGGGAGTGGCCCGGGTGTCAGTCGCATCCCCATAGCACTGTGAAGGGGACTGAGTGGATGAGGGGGCACCTCGGTCACTGTGTGCGGGATTCCGAGCAGCCTCAGCGCCAGCCGCCGAGCCCTCCCCCTGGCCGGGCCTCTTCACGTGCCCCCCACCCCGCCCCATTCCCGAGGTCCCGTCGCGCCGGCGACCTGACTGCCCCGGCCCGTACCCCTTGTTGTTGCTTCCGGACTGGGGGTTTCACCCTCGCAAATATCTGGATCGTCTGTTTCACCATCTCCTTCCTGGCTCTGCACTGACCCTTGACCTCTCTCAGGCTGTGGCTCCCAAAACTTCTGAACTCGCACCACCTTTGGCTATACGCAGCCTTAGCAACAGTTACTAGGGACTCTACCCAAGGAGCACCGCGGCACCCAAGGTCCCGCCTCCTCTTCCGAATTGGTCACAGGCTGAGGAAACGGCGGAAGGGAGAGCCTGAAGGGCGGGGTTGAGCCGGGCCGAGCGGGGGCTACGCATGCGCCTGAGCAAGAGTCTGGGTTCTGAGTTTAGCCCAAGGTCCAGCTTGGACAGTGGCTAAAGGGTCCAACCACCATGCCTAGTCTTGCTCCTTGTCCCGTTCTTTCTCTGTACCCTTACCTTTTTTTTGTTTTTTTTTTTTTTTGAGCACTGAAGTCATTCTGCCTTTTATTATCCATTCATTAATTAAAGAAATGGCAGTCGATCTGTGATAGGCAATATCTTGCTGGGCCTTCTGAGCAGAGCAAAAGTGACCCTGCCATTTGGAAATTTTAGACAGAAAATCACAACTGAAGGATAAGGGCTATGCTGTAGTAGGAAGGGGAGTTCTGTCTAGCTCTGTTTTGGAAAGGGCAAGAATGGGGACTGTTTCCTATGCAATGATCATGTCATGAAAGGATGAGCTCCTTTAATACTGTTAGCACATGAAATAATGTTCAACATTATTATCTACCAGGGAAATATAAATTAAACCACAATGAGATATCATCATACACCGATCAGCATAGCTAAAATTAAAAAAAAAATAGTGACAACACCAGGGCTAACAAGAATGCAGAGAAGTGGTGGGAATATGTAATGTAAAACACACTGTATAATGGTGCCATCACTCTGGAAAACACTTTGGCATTTATTCCAGAGAAGTGGGATTTGGCAATTGAAGTCTTGGGCATTTATCCCAGAGAAATGAAAACTTATGTTTGCACAAAAAAACCTGTACATAAATGTTTATAGCACCTTTATTTGTAATACCCCAAACTGGAAACAACCCAGATACCTTTTGGTTGATATATGGTTAAACAAACTGGCATACTATTCAGCAATAAAAAAGAAATGTAATATTGATACACACAACAACTTAGATGACTTTCTAAAGAATTATGGTGTATGAAAGAAGCCAGACTCAAAAGTTAAATACTGTATGATTCTATTTATATAATACTCTTGAAATGACAAAATTATAGAGATGGATAGAAGATTAGTGGTTACCAGGGAGGTGTGGAGAGTGTGGTGATAAAATAAATCCTTGCGATGGACTGTTCTGTATCTTGACTTTGGTGTGGTCACAGAAACCTACACATATGACAGCACTGCAAAGAACAAAATACACATACATATTTACACACAAACAAGTGCATGTAAAACTGGCAAAAGTCAAACAAGATTGATAGACGCAAAAATGTCAGTTCTCTGATTGTGATATCATGCTAGAGTTATGCATGATGTTGCCACTGGGGAAAACTGAAGGAGGGGTATACAAATTCTTTCGGTATTGTTTTAACAACTGCATGTGAGTCTACAATTACTTCAAAGTAAAGGTTTGTTAAAAGACACTCTAAAGAAAATAAAAGGACACAACACAGAGAGAAAATTTTGCAAGATGCACATCCGATAAAGAACTTGCTCATGGAATATACACAAACTTAAAACACAGCAATAGAAAAGCACACAATCCCTTTGAAGAAAAGGTGAGGGAAATGCCTAATGATTTGAACAAACACTTCATCAAGGAGGATATATGAATGGAAAATAAACTCACAAAAAAAGGTGTTCAGTGTCATTAATCACTAATGATATGCAAATTGAAGCCATAATGAGATACCACTGCACACCTCTTAGAATGGCCAAAAATAAGAAAATAAAACCAATAATGCCAAGTGGTGACATGGGTGCAGACCATCTGGAACTCTCAAAGATCACTGATAAGGAAGCAAGATGGACCAACCACTTTGAAAAATAGTTTGTAGTTTATCATCAAATCATACATGCTTACCATATGGCCCCCCAATCCCACTCCCAGGTGTTTACTGAAGTGAAATGAAAACTATGTTCACACAGAAACCAAACAGGAATGTTTACAGTGATTTTATTCACAATTGCCAAAACCTGGAAACAAAGTAAGTGTTCTTCAGCTAGTAAATAGATAAACAAACTGGTATATCCGTACAATAAAAAGGAATGAAATGAATTACAGATGCCTACAACAGCATAGTTAAGTCTCTAATGTATTATGTGCTGCTAAAAATGCCAAATTCAAAAGTCACTCACTTTGTAATTCCATATACATGACATTCTGGAAAAAGAAAAACTATCAGTGGTTTTCAGGGGATTGGGATAGGGAAAGGGATTGACTGTAGATGAACATGGGAGGTAATGGAACTGTTTTATATTTTGAATGTGGTTGTGGTTATGACACAATACATGCATTATGTCAAAACTCGTAGTACTATCTATACATAATAAGACTCGAAGACCTAATCAATATATAACAAACAAAAAAGAGTGAGATATGAACAGGTGCAGCAATATCAGGAATGGAGGAAAGAAAAGTATTTATTATAAAGACTTTAGGGGCCTTTTCATCTAGGAAGAAATGACCCAAGATTGGAAATTGAATGTATGATGCAGGTATTCACCTGGACAGGTAAAATAAATGGCAATGAGGGAGAGGGGGAACTGAGGAGATGGGGACAGACTAAATTTCAAGTGCCCGTAGGACTTCAACAAGCAGTTGGATGGAGTTTAAGAGGAAGCTATGACATGCAAGTATGGATTTGAGAGTCATCACAGAGTTGTTTCCCAGAAGGTGTCTGAGCCATTCTAGAAGACTGAAGCTGAAGTCTTAAGATTGATGGTTGGAGGTGGAAGTGGGACTTCAAAAGAAGCTGAAAAGGGCAACAAAAGAGGCTGCAAAGTAGTTCTGATGAAGAAAAGGGAATGTTATAGCATGGAAGGCGAGGAAAGAGAACTTTTTGAAAAGAAGAAAGTATTCAGCACGTTGGACAGTAAAGAGGATGCACTAAAAACACCCATTCAATTTAGCACCAAGAAACTCTTTAGTAATTTAGGTAGTGGTTTTAGTGGAGGGGTTGGATCAGAAGTCAGGCTGTAGTAGTCTGAGGAGTATATGGGAAGTTAGGACTCAGAAGTAGCCAAGATAGGGTTTATTTTTGTTTTGTTTTATTTTTGGCAGAAGCTTGGTTGTAAAGGGTTATGAAAAGCAGGTGAAAGCCAGAGGAACCTAGAGTAAGGAAGAGTCTTTTACATATATATATGAACATGCTTGTTCATCTGATAGTGGGAAGTGGGGGGCTCATGCTGTGACCATGAAGGATTTTTGAACAAACTAACATAAATCCCCCAAAGCTATGAATAAAATAGGGGATGAGGAAGTTTACTGCAATTAGGTAATTTATGTACATATTCTATATCAAAATTAGATACATTCATATATATACATATATATGAATGTATCTAATAAATAAGGGAAGGTTGAAAATACAAGAAAAAGAAAAGATAACAGATATTTCTTGCAAAATTGGCATTTTCTAAGAGTTTACAGTGGAAGGTAAAGGGGCAAGGGAGTCAGGGTATTTGAAACGATCATTTTAAGTGTTGAAACATGAAATCCAGGCTTCTTAAAGATTTCATCAAAGTGCCTTTGATGGGAGGAGTACTGTGGAAGGTAGGGGGGAAATCTATAGACCTAGGATATGAGAACTTTACACTTTCTGTCTGAGCTCTGGGGTCATGTGATCAAATGCTTTGATGGGGAGGAAGTATGGGTTCAAATACTTTGTCATTATTAAGGGTGTGACCTTGGGCAAGTAATTTACGTTTTTAAGTTTCACTTGCCCCATCCAATAAATGGGGAGAGATAATAACAATAGCTACTGATGGAGTTATCATGGAGATCAAATGTGTGTGTGCATGTCCAAATGTTAGCATGGTGTCTGGTGAATAGACTATGGTCATACTCAAAGGGTTCTGACCTCTGCATTAGATTCCTTTGATTATAAATGCCTCCTAAAGAGCAGAAACTACAGCATAAATATGTACATAAGACATACCAGGGACTGTAAGCTCAGACCAATGACATAAATACATCAGGCAGACAGGCATATGACCACAGGGAGTGGTCATGGTGAACTGGAGACTAGTGCCCCAACTAAACACATTCACATTCAAAATGGTTAAATCATGATGTTGCCTAAATAAAGCACATCTGTGGGCTCCCAGTTCAAACCTTGTTTCTGTTCTTGGTATGACTCTCCTCAATAACTCCCAGGCCCACTGCCTCCAACAGGTTTACCTAAATCTCAACCAGATGGCTGTAATGGGTACAAAGTAGGTTTTGAGATTAAATCTCCAAGTTACAGCAACTTTCCCACAACTGGATTTATTTTCGGTACTATTATTTGTACCTTATCTACTTGTTTAAATGTGGGAAGTAAGATGCTTTTCAAGAATCTTTTAGATTCTTGAGCTCTACAATTGCCAATACAACAGATAATTACACTAGGCAAATTAGCCAGGGCTTATACACCCCAAATATGAATGAAATTAAGCTGTGCCTGAAATGAATTAGCCCATAGGCAAATTGGTTTTGTTTGCTTGTATGTTTTTTTTTTTTTTTTAAGAAAAATTGAAACTATGTTCCAGTTCTAGCTTTCAAATACCTCTTTAGCTGTTGGTGCTACAACTATAAAATGCATCATTTTATTTTATAAGTTGGAAGAGGGACCAGTAAAAATTCTATGAGCTGTAATTTTGATATAGAATATGTACATAAATTACCTAATTGCAGTAAACTTCCCCATCCCCTATTTTATTCATAGCTTTGGGGGATTTATGTTAGTTTGTTCAAAAATCCTTCATGGTCACAGCATGAGCCCCCCACTTCCCATTATCAGATGAACAAGCATGTTCAGAAAAATGCTGGAGGCTTCACCAATAGGAAAGAAAACACTTGACTGAGGTCTTCTCTTAATAATTTCCTCTAAGAAACAAGGTCAGTAATCAGAATTTTGCTGCTTGTTAGTAAATAACAGTATTAATGGAACAGAAATCAACTGACATGAACTGTTCCTTTGTATTTTGGAATATTGGGCAGAACTTTAGGTTCTGCATGATTCTGGAACACTCCTAATTGAAGATTTTGTGGAAAGGAATTGTAAGATGCAGAAAGAAGAGGATATTTTCTGCAGAAGATACCTTCATTGGGAAATCCCCACTTATCAGTCATAAGGATGGTCAATGTGACAAGGATTCCCTTATGCCAGGCAGTCCGAAGAAGCCGTTTATTCTGTCGTTTCTGAACCAAGTAGAGACTACACAGCAATCTCTGGTGCTCATTAAATGCTAAATAATAACAGCATGCTGGTAAATTGCAGAGCAAGGGTACCACAAAATCTGTAATATATAATTTCAGCAAAGAATTTTCTTTTGAGAGTATGTTTCAGCTAATTTAAAGCATAATTTCATTAACATAACCATCTTTCCACACACAGTGGAGTGGAATTCACAAAACTTACCAGCGTTTATGTTTATAGGACTAAGATGGGGGCGGTCGGGGATGGTAAACTTGTATTATCTTTCTTTTCCCATCAGATGATAGATCCATACTTTTAGCATCATGCTGGGTTCTCTCCCTGGTAGTTCATCACCTCTCTGGTTAAGAGGCAGAGGCCCCTCTTCTCCCAACTGTCTGATCCTCTTCCTGCAGCCCTCCTGGGGCTCCCCTGTGCAACAACATCAAAGCCAGTCAGGCCTGAAAGCTGGTGGCCAACCATATGGAATTACAGCCCAGGCTCTCATGGATTACAGAGTATAACACATGAACTGAATGACAGTGCCATGGCATAGAGGGAAGGCTGGTAAAGCTTCCCGTTTTGAATGGAAAATATGACTGTTTGTATATTTATACACAGGCTCCTCATCAACAACCTGAATATTTCGCCAACATCTTAGTGAAGCAAGGGATGGGCTGAGTTAAAAATAGTTCTAGAATGTTTCTCTTCTAATTACCCACCCTGTCTTATCCTCTGTGGGTGTTTACTTAAACATGTTTCTTTTCATTTTTTGGAATTACAAAAAATGCTTACCAATGAATAACATAACCCAAAACAAAAGAAAATGGCTCATACAGTAGAGTGCCTGACAGGTTTATCACTGTCACCAAATCCAACCATATCTTACCCTTTTGAATCTGAGTATTTAATCTACACAGGTCTCTACTTCCTAATCTCCCATTCACTTCTTAACCTCCGGCAGTCTGGCTTTTGTATCCCATATTCCATGGAATCACCTCCAAAATTATACTGTAGTCGGCCTTGCAAAATGATCCCCTCTGAAGTTATTTCTGTTCCTTCTGACTACCAGTCAAGCCTAACAACCAGGCTTAACTAGCCTTTTCAAAGGACTCTATCAAAAAGTGATTCTTCAATCAGACCACCTGAAGACCTCATGACTTAAAACCCTGCCAGGCAACCTGACCTACATTCCACAAGCCACTGTAAAGCCCTTCCCTTAGGGAGGCAGGTGGGTTTGGGACTAATGCTCCCATTCTCCTGACAGACATCTTCCGCATTAAAATTCCTTTCTTCCTAGGCAATCTTCATTGTCTCCATAATTAGCTCTTTGTGTGTTGAGTGACAAGACCAAGGCTGGACCCCCTTTTTTGGGGTCCTGAAATAATACCTTGTGTATTGGAATAACATCATGATAGACCCAGCTGCTGAGGCTTAACCTCCTTTGTGGCTTCCTTTGTTTAATATGAGCTATACCCAGATCAGTTCGTTTCTGAGTTCTTTTTTTTTTTTTCCTTTCTTTTTTTTTTTTTAATTGAATCATAGCTGTGTACAATAATTCAATCATGAGGTACAGTGTGCGGGTTTCACATACAACCTGAGATATTTTTATCAACCTGATTGACATAACATTCATGAGATTTTCTCATTTACTATGTGAAAACATTTTTGATCCGTATTTAGAAGTTTTCTCCTGACCCTTCAAATATG
>CAUYRH010110081.1:0-15545 GCA_963574655.1 Perodicticus potto
AACTGGTTGACATAGCTTTCATGGCATTTTCTTAGTTATTGTGTATAGACATTTATATTCTACATTTAGTAAGTTTCACCTGTACCCTTCTAAGATGCACCATAAGTGAGGACCCATCAATTACTCTCCCTCTGCCCATCCTCCCTGCTCCCCTCCCTTCCCTTGCCCCATTCCCCAATTGTTGTGCTGTAATTGGGTTTTAGCTTTCATATGACAGCAATAAATTAGTTTCATAGTAGGGCTGAATACATGGGATACTTTTTCTTCCATTCTTGGGATACTTTGCTAAGAAGAATATTTTCCAGCTCCATCCATGTAAACATGAAAGAGGTACAGTCTCCATCTTTCTTTAAGGCTGTATAATATTCTATGGTGTACATATACCACAATTTATTAATCCATTCGTGGATTGATGGGCACTTGGGCTTTTTTCATGACTTGGCAATTATGAATTGGGCTGCAATGAACATTCTGATGCAGATGTTGTTATAATGTGATTTTTGTTCTTCTGGATATATACCTACTAGAGGAATTATGGGACTGAATGGCAGTTCTATTTTTAGATTTCTAAGTATTCTCCAGCTATCTTTCCAAAAGGACCTTACTAGTTTGCATTCCCACCAGCAATGTGCTGGGTCAACTGGCTGGCAACCTGTAGAAGACTGAAACTGGACCCACACCTTTCACCTTTAACTAAGATAGACTCTCACTGGATTAAAGATTTAAACTTAAGACATAGACTGTTTTTATTGAATTGTCTCATTGTCTTCTAATGAATAGAGGGTGGAAATGGAAACATTATAATTTACAAGGTAATACCTTAACGATGTGACCAAAGTCCACAACACAAATAACGTCGTGTGAATTTCATGTACTGGTTGAAAGGATGCAGTGAAAGGACGCCAGCTCTGCGGTGTGCTTCTTCAGTCTAGTCCTGGGAAAATGTCAGACAAACCTGAACTCATGGGCATTCTACAAAATACCTGGCTTCTGGCATTCACAGTCAAAGGAGTGAAAGCCGAGGGAAGTCCAAGGCTGGGGGAGACTTAGGAGAAATGACACATCAGTGCTCTGTGGGATGGTGGACGGGGTCCTGGAAACCAGTGGAAAGGCTAAGGAACTCTGAATAAAGTCAGCAGATGAGTTAACAGTATTGTGGCAATGTTCACATCTTGGTTTTGATTATTATACCATGGTTATGGGAGATGTTAAGTAAAAACTATATAGGAGTATTCTATATTATCTTGGCAACTCTTCCATACATCTAAAATATTTCAAAATAAAATAAGAAGTTTTTTTTTTAAAGACCATGAAAAAATGCCTGCTTGACAGATGTCACCATTTATCACAGAATACACAGGCTGCTGCCCTGTTTTCATTAGACAGGTTGAAGGCACCCCACAAATGTGGGTGGAGACGTAAGGTTATCCCCTGTGACTTATTGATGAATATCCCTGCGGGAGGTTCCAGCACAGCTTGCCAGAAAATTCTGCAGAAAGGAAGTAACAACTGGTGAGACTACCTTTAAGTTTATTAAATTCCTGCTTTTCTTATTCTTAAATAGGAGAGTGGAACTATGTGGCCCATGCGACTAATTAAATAAATAAATAAGAGAGAAAGAGAGAGAGAAAACTCAAAAAGCAAAAAAGGCTTGTGACAAGGGACTAACAGATGGTCATTCCATTTAAATATGCTCATTAGGAAAGGAGCATTCTTTAAAAAGAAATAATTTCATTAAAGTGTTAACCCTTTTTTTAAATTATCTGTTTATATGAATATCTGCTGAAACTGGCCATAATGGATATATAAAATAAGGTATCATTGTTTATGTCTAATCTGCACAACTGTCTGCCACTAGTTATCATGATTCATTGAGAAAATTTCCAAGTTTCATAACATCTTTCAATTAATAAACTTTCAATGTTTCCTGAGGAATAAAAAACATACTTATCTTCTCTGACCCTTTCTATTGACAGAATCTGAGTCCAGTGACAGTAATAGGGTAGAAACTATCCCTGTGAGTTTTGCCTCTGTTACCTACTCTGATTTTTAGTTCTTTCATTAAAATATTACGGAGTCCTTTAGTCATAGCAGAGCATATAAATAAAGTAATAATGATGATTATTTTTACATCCCAAATTGTATCCCAAGTAGCAAGAAGATCTCATATGGAAAGGTGTTATTCACATTTGAGAGTTTCTTTGTAGTATTCATAATATTCCAGTGCAAATATGGAACATCCGAAGGATTACAAAGGGAAAAAAGAAGGTACATGAGGGGGAATGTTAATTCCTCTATTTAAAATCATTAACCTTATGATTGGTGAGGATTATAGATCTTCCACTTATAATTTAAAAATCAGAAGGAAGTATGGCCAGGTACAGTGGCTCACATCTATAATTCTAGCACTCTGGGAGGCCAAGGCAATCCTAGCTCAGGAGTTCAAGACTAGCCTGAACAAGAGTGACACCCTGACTCTACTAAAAATAGAAAAAATAGCTGGGTGTGGTATTGTACACTGGTCGACCCAGCTACTTGGGGTGCTGGGGCAAGAGGATGTCTTGAGCCTAGGAGTTTGAGGCTGCTATGAGCTATGATGCTTCCGCACTCTAGCCTGAGACAACATAGTGAGAGTCTGTCTCAAGAAAAAAAAAATGTGAGAAGAAGATAGAGAAGTTCTTCAATCTATCCATTCAGCACAGAAACAATTTTTCAGTATTTCTTGCATAAATGCTCATTTAGCATCCACTGTAAATAATCACCCCAGCAGAACACACTATAAATAATAGCGTCTCAAGACATGATGCACTTTCCATCATGGCACATGTCACTGGTTGAATTTTGGTGAAATACAGATTTGCAATTTCTGTCATTCTAGAAATTCTACCTAATGCTTTTACTTATTTCCTCTGAATAAATTTTCTTCCACTTTTACATTACAGCCCTTTTCTATGTGAAGAGAACTGTCATGTCTGCCATACGTCAAATGTTTTCAGGCTCAACATGCAGAGTTCCTTCATGATTTCTTCTATAACATGGTGATGAGAAATATGCATGTTTTCTAAGATTCTCAGGGGGTGCTACCTGGAACTGAACAGTGTGGGTTGTCATTAATTAATGTGCAATGTGTTTGTACGTATCAGAATTGGAAGATACACACACACTCTGTTCACATATAGGGAAACTCCGGCAAGACCTGCAATCAATGGTTATAGTAGGGTAATTAATCTTATTTTGTGAACTAATTCTGTGGACTGGTTGAGACAACAATCTTTTTGGAATATTTCTCATCCACATGCCTGAATAATGTAGTAATGTCACTGTATAAGGCATTCTCATCAGTGTGTCTTATTTTTGTAAAATATGTTGCACGTGAGCCTAGATCTAAAGTGCCTAGCAGAATGCTGGCAGATACTAGGTATTCAATAACAATTAGCTTCTTTCCCTTTCCTTAATGTTTCTGCTTACAGCAATAATATCATGTATTCTTGGATCTCCCACAGTCTGCTGGAGCTAATGAAAGGCTAGAGCATATGTGTTTGTGTGTGTGGTTCTGGCATTCCATTGGGCCTTGGCTCTGACACTCATTGATACAGTTCCATGTATCGCTGTGCCTAACTTCTTTCTCATACAATGCATCATCTGTTCCATTAGCTCTATCAGTTTTCCATAGCCCTTTCTCCCTCAAAACCCCCTTGATCCTTTTACCTGTGAAAACAGTATCTGACTATTTTATCATCTGGCTATTTCAGTTAAATTACATTAAAAAAGCATATAGTAAGGTTAAAAATGATCACTATATCACTCCAAATTTCTTCCATCCCCAGAAGGTTAATTGAAAGGCAGCCATCTTGGCGACGTTTAGACAAATGAGGATAATTATATGTTCTCCAACTCTTTGAGAGGTTAATTGCTTAGATGTACGAAGCCTTGAAGAACAAAGAAGGAATAAATCAGAAACAGGACTATCATCTGATAATGTAATTTGGTATATTCATGTACAACTCAAACAAATAAACCCCTAATTAGGTGAACTTGCTCAGTTACATGGACACGCTGCCAGTTTACCAGAGTCAGACACCCCAAATCTATGCACATCATTCAGAGGCCTCTGAGAGGGAGGAGAATACTAACCTACACAGAGGTGAAGCAGGGGCTCCCAGGGCCGTGGTGTAGGGCTTAGGGGAGAAGCTTGCATAATGGAATTTTGCTTCATTGTGTAAACACATCTAAGTAGGTTTAGATTGCCTCCCTCTTAATCACAAGTTGACTTCTGCCCTCCTCCTCAAACACATCTCTTTATCTCTTTACTCAGTGTCATTTTCAACATCCAGGGAGAAACAAGGAAGTAGCATTAAAAGTAAAAGTCTCTCTGAAGAGCAGGGAAGGGCCATTGTAGGAGGCGCAAGAACCAAGAGTCATGGACCCCCGTTGTTCTTATCCTCTACTGGGTTTTCATTCCCTTTTATTGTAGCAGAAAGACTTGGAGTCTGGATAGCAGTCAAAGTGATTGACGTTAGCTGAGTGTGCATGATGGGTCCGGCTTCTTTTTTCCCTTTGCATCAAATTACTGCACATACAAGGTAAAGTAAGTAAATAGACGCTCTCTACTTCTGTGTAGTTAACTGTCAGCCAGATCACCACCAGGGACCAGCCCTGTTGGCATGCTTCCTTCTTCCATCTTCCAACCTCTGTTGGCTGAACATTAACTTTCACTGATGTTAATCTTCTGTTTTGCAACTATATTTCACCTTATTGTTTTGTCTCCAAGTCAATTATAAAGGTTTAAAGTTTATTAAATTCCTGCTTTTATTATTCTTCCTTATGAGCCTTCACCTTACAGCTTTATAAACAGTGTTTTCTATAGAATGATTTTACTTCTCAGTGGCTTCAGTGTGACATTTTCTTGGCCAATTAAATAAAAAATATCCTTACCATCCAGACATATAGATTGTTTTTTCCTACTCTTCATCAAGGGCTAAAATTTCTTCTACATTTCACTTTGCTCTATATTTTGACCTTACTTTTTTATTTGCTTGTTTAGAGTTTCTAAAGAACTTTCTTTGTTCTTGCTAAGATAACAAATAAGTGCATTTTAAGCATATCGATAATGCCTTCATTTATTTACATTTTCCATTGTAATGTTGGTATCAATTATTCTTTTTCTTATATTTCAGATTAATATGAGGGTCCAAATAATCAAGTTACACTGCTTGTGTT
This sequence comes from Perodicticus potto, assembly GCA_963574655.1. Classification (NCBI taxonomy): domain Eukaryota; kingdom Metazoa; phylum Chordata; class Mammalia; order Primates; family Lorisidae; genus Perodicticus; species Perodicticus potto. The sequence goes on from CAUYRH010110081.1 coordinate 5,221, forward strand.
TGTTAGCTAAAGTCCAAGTTGCAGTCAAGCTTTTCACCCAGGAGGTGTGCCATGTACCCTCATGTTGTTCCTGTAGGGTGTTAGCACACCAATCCTACTACTGTCTCCCTGAATCTCTTCTCCTCCTCCCCACCCCCTAATTAAATTTTATTGTGTTTCTCTCTTGTGTTGGCATGTAGTTGTTCATCTACTGGTTTCATATTAGTATTGAGTACATTGGATACTTGCTTTTCCATTCTGATGAATGATAAGATGAATGTTCTTCAACTCCATCCAGGTTAATATAAAAGAAGTAAAATCTCCATCTTTTTATGGCTGAATAGTGTTTCATGGTATACATGTACCACAGTTTATTAATCTATTTATGGGTTGATGGGCACTTGTATTGATTCCATATCTTGATGATTATAACATGAGCTGCAATAGACTTAGCACCCATAGCTCGGTGGTTAGCATGCCAGCCACATGCACCCGGTCTGGTGGGCTGGAACCCAGCCCAGGCCAGCTAAACAACAACGACAGCAACAACAACAAATAGCCAGACATTGTAGCGAGTGCCTGTATCCAAGCTACTTGGGAGGCTGAGGCAAGAGAATAGCTTAAGCCCAAGAATTTGAGGTTGCTCTGAGCCTTGATGCCACTGCACTTTACCAAGGGTGACATAGTGAGACTCTGTCTCAAAAAAAAAAGAGAGCTACAGTAAACATTCTAGTGCAAAAATGTCCTATGGTAAAATGATTTTTTTTCTTCTGGATAGATACCTAGTAATGGGATTGTGGGATCATAGGAAGGTCTGCTTTTAGCTTGTTGAAGATTCTCCATACTTCTTTCATTGGGGCTATATTAGTCTACAGTCCTACCAACAGCATTAAAGCATTCTCTTCTCTATATACCTTCACCAGCATCTCCAAATTTGGGATTTTATTATGTTGGCTACTCTCACTGGGGTTAGGTAATATCTCAAGGTGGTTTTGATTTGCATTTCGCTGATGATTAGGGAAAATGAGCATTTTCTTTCATGTATTTTTTGGCCATACATCTGTCTTCTTGGGAGAAGGTTCTTTACATATCTCTTGCCCAGTGACAAATGCGATTGTTTGCTCCTTCCTTGCTGAAAATTAATTATCCTTAAAGGTAATTTTTTTTTTTTTTTTTTTGGAGTGCCCACTGGCTTCTAGTTCTCATCTGGACAACTTGCTTTCTAAATTTATCATACTGCTTTTAGCTTAAGACATATTCTCATTAATTTCTAATTTGTTCCCACCATTTCTTTTATCAAACATCATCATCTTTATTTTCACCTTTATTTAATTCTAGGCAGACTTTGTTTTAACCCTAATTTGGCTCCAGTGCATCCTCCAGTAACTTCCTCAGAAAAATATATGGATATTTGGGGGTCCTTAAGTGTACATCTGATTTTTTATTTTTGTCTTTTTCATTACATGTAGTAATTTAAAGTCCCCATAAATACAAGGACTAGGCAGACACCTGTGAACACAGGCTCCAGATTTTCCCTCGCACTAGGCCGTCCTTGCAGCCTCTGGCTCTATCAAACACAAGGCTCAATCCTTTCCTAGTATACCCCAGTGCTATGTCAGGCCCTATGGACCCAGGCTCTAGGATGGCCCCATGAACCCAGGTCCCAAGTTCCAAGTCCACCCCTGACAACTTCATGATCTCAATAACCAGGTCCAGTGCCATAGACCCCAGTGCCAGGCTGGCCCTTTTAGAATCAGGGTTAGGCCAAGCTTCATAGATAGGTGGCTGACCTACTCAAGCACTAGGCTGGACTTAGGGACTAAGGCTAAGGCCTTCCCTAGCACCTCGTCAGCCCCTAACGATCTAAGCTTCTGGTCTACCCTCATGGATCCATACGTCAGGCAAACTCACATAAACCCAATCTCCAGGCTTGCCCAATGGACACAGGGCTCTAGGCCTGCCTCTGCAATCCCAGGCACCAGGACTGTGCAGAACAGGCTCACTTTCTCACTGACACAGGCAGTAGACCCTTCCATCCAAGATCTCTAATAGCTATTCTACCTGTAGACCCTACCTGAATAAGCTGAGTGATGAACAGCTTTTCCTCTCAAAGATCATCTTGTAAAGAATGGAACAGGTGTATACTTCTTCACATGTACAGATACTAACAAAAGACCAAAAGGATTACAAATACCAAAAAAATGTGATACCACCAAAGAAATAAAATAAAGTACCAATATCATTATGTACTGTGTAATGAAGTTTTGTCAGTGATGACTGCATATACAATCATGGTCCTATAAGATTAAAATAGCATATTTTTGCTGTACTTATTTTATGTTTTGATATGTTTAGATGCACAAAACTTACTTTTGTATTTTAATTGCTTATAGTGTTCAGTACATTAAAATACTATATAGGCCTGTAGTGTAGGAGGAATAGGCTATACTGTATAGTCTGGGTGTGTAGGAGGCTATACCATATAGGTTTATATGCATACACTCTATGATGTTTGCACAGTGAAAATATCATCTAATGACACATTTTTCAGAACATGTCTCTGCTGTTAATCAATCTGAGATTGTTAACCCTAACTCACAGATATAGAAATCTATGAGCTATCTGGAAAACAATTCAAAATAATTATCTTAAAGAAGCTTGGGCAGCTATAAAATGATACAGATAGGCAACTAAACAAAATAAAATAAAACCTTAACAAAACTGCAAGTTGAATGAAAAAACAGAAACTATAAAAAATGAAGAAACAAACAGAAATTGTGGATCTGCAGAAATGGCTGAAAAAAAAAGTTTATGTAGAGCATCAGTGGTCGACTCAATCGAGGAGGAAAAAGAATGCACAAGATCAAAGTCAAGTCAGAGGAATAAAAAGAAAACAAATGAAAAAGAGTAAAAGAAAAGCCTATGGCATTTATTGAACACTAACAACTGAATGAATACAGGTATATTCAATATAGGTAGTCCAGAAGGAGCAAAATTGGGGAATGGGGTAGAAAGTTTATTTAAGGGTGAAAAATGAGCAAAAACTTCCCAAGTCTAAAGAGGGAAATGAATATCCACATCAATGAAGCTGAAATAACTCCACATAGATGAAACATAAAAAGAACTTCACTGAGACATATTGTAATCAAATTCTCAAAAGTTAAAACCGAAGAAAATTTTGAAAGTGGGAAGAAAAAAGTGATTGATCATAAATAAGGGAAATCCTTCCCCCTTTCCCGTAAGACTATCAGCAGATTTTTAAGCTGACTTGCAAGATGGGAGATAATGGTCTGATATATTGAAATTATTGGGGGTAAGAAAGAAACTGTCAAACAAGAATACCATACCCAGCAAAGCCATCTTTTAGAAATAAAGGAGAGAGAAAGATTTTCCTAGAAGACGAAATTGGAAGGAATTCATCATCGGTAGACTTGCCTTACTGCAAACACTAAAGGGAATTCTTCCAGTTAGAATGAAATAACACTACCAACAATAAAATATGGGAATGCATAAAATTTACTCTATAAGTAAGAATATAGTTAAATTCAGAATACTCTACTGTAATAGTAGTATGTAAACCACTTTCAATTCTAGTGTGGAAGTCAAGAAATAGGAGTATTAAAAATGATTATAGCTGTAATATTTATTCATGGCTACCCATCACATAAAAAAATGTAAATTGCAATGCAAACTAAAAATATGTGAGGGGAAATTTAAGGTATAGCATTTTTGTTGAAGTAAAGATGTCTTTAGCTTAAAATATACAGTTTTATTAGGAATAAATAGAGGTAAAATCGAAAAATTCATAAATATGTAGAAATTTAACAGCACACTATTGAACAAGAATGAGTCAAAAATAAATAAAAATGAAATTTTAAAGTTTTATTGAGACAAACAAAAACAGCAACAAAGCATGCTAAAACTTAAAGGATTCAGAAAAAGCAGTTTTAAGTGTAACTTTTCTAACAAAAACAGCTGTAATAGAGGGGAAAATTCTTAAGCAAACTAAACTTGTACCTCAAGGAAATAGGAGGGAAAGACCAAACTAAGCCTGAAGTTAGCAGAAGCAAGGAGTTCATAAAGAACAGAGCGTAAATAAATAAAATAGATACTGAAAATAATTAAAAGAGCAACAAAAGTAAGATTTATTTTGTAACAATAAACCAAACTGGCTAAACTTCAGCTAACCTAAGAAAAAAGAGAAGAACAACTTAAGTTTTAACAAGAGGAGAAAATAGAATTGTAGAAAAACAAAGGACCATAAAGGACGTCTATTCACAATTATATGTCAATGGGTTGAATAACCTGGAAAAATGTGTAAATTCCTAGAAACATACCATCTACTAAGACTGAATTATGAAGAAACAGAATATCTGAACAGACCAATAATTAGTAATTAAATAACTACCAGTAAAAGTTTCAGATCTGATGACTTCACTTGTGGTTGGTATCATAGGTTTAAAGAAGAATTAATACCAATTCTTCCAACTTTTCTCAAAAAGTTCTAAAGGAGGTGAATACTCCTAAACCAATTTTATGAGGTCAACATTACTCTGTTGCCAAAACCAGACAAGCTCACCACAAGAAAAGAAAACTACAGGATAATATTCCTGAAGAACTGAAATGTATAAATCTTTAACAAAATACTAGCAAACTGAATTCAACACCACGTTAACAGGATCACACAGAACCATTAAGTGGGACTTATTCCTAGGATGCAAGGATGGTTCAACATGTGCAAATCAATAAATGTGATAGTCTACGTTAACAGAATGAAGGATAAAAATTATATGATCATCTCAATAGCTGCAGAATAAAAATATTTTGTAAATTTAGCATTTTGTGATAAATATTCTCAGCTAGTTTAGTATAGATGGAATATTCCTCAACATTATTAAGCCCATATATGGCAAATCCTTAGCTAACATCATATGCAACAGTGAAAAGTGAAAACTTTTCTTTCAAGATATGGAACATAACACAAATGTCCTATATTTCAAGTTTTAGCTATTAGAGTATCTTAAGTCCTAGCCTAAAGAATTAGTAAAGAAAAAAAAATAGATTCAAATTGTAAAGGAAGAAATATTATCTCTGTTTGCAGATGACATGACTTTTATATAAAAATCCCTAAAGAAGTCACCAACCAACTTCTAAGACTCATAAATGCAGTTAAGTTGCAGGATATAAAATCAACTGATAAATATCAGTTGCATTACTGTACATTAGTGTACTATCAAAAAGAAATTGAAAAAACCTCTCATTAACAACACCATAAAAAATTTAGTTATAAATGTAACCACAGAAGTGAAAGATCTGTATACTTAAAACCATAAAACATGGATAAAAGACATTGAACATAACACAAACAAATGGAAAGACATCTCATGTTCCTAAATTGGAAAAAATAATATTTTTTAAATGTCTATAATACTCAAAGTGATTTATATGTTCAGTACAATCTTTATCAAGGTTTTAATGGCATTTTTCACAGAAATATGAATAAAAAATTCTAAATTCATGTGGAACCACAAACAACCCTGAATAGTTGAAGAAATCTTGAAAGAGAAGTACAAAGCTGGAGGTATACACTACCTAAGTTCAAAGTCTACTACAAAGCTATAGTATTTAAAACAGTATAGCACTGGCATAAAAACAGACTCATAGAGAATGGAACAGAATAGAATACCCCAAAATAAATCCACAAAATTATGGGCAATTGTTCTACAAGGATACCAAGGATGCATGAGAAAGGATGGTTTTTACAATAAAGATTTTTGGGAATATTGGCTATACCCACATGGCAAAGAATGAACTTGGGACTTTATATCAACCATCTGCAAAAAATCACTCCAGAATGGATTAAAGACTTAAATACAAAATCTCAGATGGTCAAAATACTGGAAGAAAACATAGTAGAAAAATATTTTAAGATTGGTTTGGGTAATGGTTTTTGGGTAGGACCCCAGAACCAAAAAGAGACCAATGGGATGGAATCAAACTGAAAGGTTTATATACAGCAAAGACAACACTCAACAGAGCAAAGAAACAAGAGAATGTGAGAAAACATTTCCAAATCATTTATCTGATATGATGTTAATACTGAAAATATGTAAAGAACTCAACCAACATAATAACTAGAAAACAACCCTATTAAAAATGGGTAACTGGGGTGGCACCTGTGGCTCAGTGGGTAAGGCACCAGCCCCATATACTGAGGGTGGTGGGTTCAAACCCAGCCCTGGCCAAACTGCAACAACAACAACAAAAAACAGCCAGGCATTGTGGCAGGCGCCTGTAGTCCCAGCTATTTGGGAGTCTGAGGCAAGAGAATCACCTAAGCCCAAGGAGTTTGGAGGTTTCTGTCAGCTGTGACACCACGGCACTCTACCGAGGGTTAATAAGTGAGACTCTGTATCATAAAAAAATAAAATAAAAAAGGGCAAGGGACCTATAGACATTTTTCAAGATAAGACATACAAATCACCAGTAGGTATATGAAAAAAAATATTCAACATCACTAATGATCAGAGAAATGAAAATCAAAACCATAATATCACCTGATGCCTTGTTATAATGACTATCATCAAAAAGGCAAAGGATAGTCACTATGGAAAACTGTAGAGGTTCCTCCAAAAATTAAAAATGGAACTGTCATATGATCCAGCATACCTACTTCTGGGTCTATATCCAAAGAAAATGAAATCAGTATCTTGAAGAGATAGCTCCACTCCCTTGCCCATGGCAGCATTGTTCACAATAGCCAAGATACAGAATCAACCTCAGTTTCCACTGATGGATAAAGAGATAAAGAAAATGTGCTTTATCTAAATATACAATGGAATTTTATTGAGCCTTAATAAATGTTGTAACAACATGGATCACCTGGAGGACATTATTCTATGTGAAATAAGGCAGGCATGGAAAGACAAATAGTACATCATCTCACGTATGTGTAGAATTTAGTCCAGGAGTTTGAGATTGCCATGACCTATGATGCCACGGCACTCTACCCTGGATGACAAAGTGAGACTCTGTGATAGAAATGGGGAGATGTCGATGAAATGGTACAAAGTCTCAATTATGCAATATAAATAAGTTCTGGAAATCTTATGTACAGCATCGGGACTGTAGATAATACTGTATTGTATATTTAAAATTTGCTAAGAGAGTAGGTTGATCTTTAATGTTCTTACCACACCCCCAACAGGTAATTATGTGAAGTGCTGGATTGATTAATTAGCTTGATTGTGGTAATCATTTCATAGTGTACACATATATCAAAACATCATGTTATACACCTTAATATACACATTTTTTTCTTTGTCAATTATACCTCCATAAAACCAGGGAAAAATAATTTTAATTTTGAACTGTAGCAATAAAACCCTATGCTCCAAAGAAGTCTTAAAGAGGATATTCTCTATTCTGCTTTGTTTTATTTTCTGCAAATTTTGTAGGTAAATGTGCATACAAATAAATACTTTACATATATAAAAAAAGAATTTTAATTTTAAAATAGATTTGCCACATTTAACATTTAACATTTTTTATCTAGGATTCAAAAAAAAAATCCCTGCTGTCAGCCCTGATGATTGAGTCTTTATATAGGACCTCTACAGATGAACATGAAAATACATTATTCTTCTTTCAAATATTTCATGATATAGCTTTATTCTTAGGGTTTTGAACTTTCACGATGATGAATCTATGTACAAATCACTTTCCATTCATCCTGCTTGGTACTCAGCCAAAAGAAAATTTGGAACATTTTCTCCTATTATTTCTTTAATAATTTCCTCTTCTCTACTCTCCCCATTCTCTAATTTTGCAACTTTTATGGGTCAATATTTGACTTCTCAGTTTCACTATAACCGTGTGTGTGTGTGTGTGTGTGTGAATTTTATAGCACTTTGTGACAGTAACAAATCATAGCAATTATATGAACTCATTTATCTTTACAATAATCCTAAGAAGTAGGTGCTAGCATTGTCTTCATTTAAAAGGTAAGAAAATTGAGGCAGAAAGCATTAAGAGAAGGTTCTAGGGCCCAGCCATTAAGTGATAGGCATTGTTCTAACCCAGGCAATTTGGTTGCACAGGCTGTTCTGTTAACCACCTCAGTATACTGTTTACTCTCGTGTATACTTTCTATTTTTGTCTTTTTTGCTCTAGTTCTGAGAGATGCCTCATACTTTTATCTTGCAGCCTATTAATTTTATTTTAATAAACCAATAGTATTTTTAATTCCATGGGCTTGCTATTTTCCCTCGATTATTACTTTTTTTCACAGCATCTTATTTTTTATTTTATTGGTATAGTATCATCTTATAGTAAATGTCTGAAAATACAAATTAGAGAAAAAGTACTTTCTCTCATATTTTCTGTTTTATCTGAGACCCATTTATCTTGGCCTTTAAAAAAATTTTTTTTGCCACTGTTCTTTCTATAATTGTCATACATATCTACCTAATGAGAAACTGGATTGAAATCTCACTCTAACTACTGTGTGTTTTCCCTGCTACTTAAATGCAGATCTTTTTTCCCATTGACTTCTTCCAAGAAATCTGAAGCCTACGTGCTGGATGTGATTGAGCTTATTTACTGGCAGGTGGAACATTTGTTAAAACAGATATGGAACTGATCTTTATGGCTATTTCCAAATACTAGAGCAGGGCAAACTCCCTGACAGCTTACTTACTTTTCTTCCTTTATTTTCTTTCTTTAAGAGAAACCATTGTTCACTTTGCCTGGGTGAACAGTAAACTGCCTGTGTTCTGTATGCAAAGAGATTTAGAGGGAGGTCTTGGGGATCAGTCAACTGGGGTGTGGGGGGTTGCCATTTCACCCTGTTTTTGGCCTAGCTTCTCACTCCTGCCCTCCATACTTTTGCCTTCCATTCTAAGCCTCTCCAGATTCTGTTGACAAGCTCATATTTGTGCTAGGGCACTCTCCTAGAGAGTGGTTCCTTCGACTCTCGCTTACCTTTCTCTGTACTTCCAGATTTCTTGAAAGTATTAGTCTGCTGATGTTCCCTTTCCCACGCTGTTTGAGGTAATGTGGCTATTTCTTGTATTTCCCTTTTACTATCATTTTAATGAGTGCCAGGGAGGAGAAATGGCGAACATCTGTGCTTAGAAAGATCTCCAAGTTCAGGTTCAGCTGGCTTGTCCAAGGAATAGATGCCCCTCACATGAAGTAAATATTTTGTACACATAGATCAGCCCAGTGTGTTTTCCTATGTGTCAAGTGAGCCTCGCTCAGACTGATGACATTATTCATCTCCCTACTGAACACCGTCAGCATTTTCCTCCTTCAAAATAAAGCCCAAGCCTCTAAATATGTTAGATAAATCTTGTGTTTACCCCTTTCCCATGTTGAATTCCATACTGCTTATCATTCTCTCACGCTTCCATCAAATTTTATTTTTTACCTAGAATAAACCATACTTTTAGTCCTCCCCGCCAACAGTACCCATTCTTCAAGGAATATACGGCATATTATATTTCATGAATATTTACTTAACTACTACATGCAAAATGGACAGGCAGAGTGCTGAGCTGCTGTGCTTCCCAGGAACAATCTCCATCTCTCTCTCCTTCTTTATCTTCCTCTGTGTATCTTTCATAACCTCCACTACATTTTATTTTAACTTACTTGCTTATGTGCCTGCAATCTCCTACGTGTCTCAAGGGCATATAGAAACTTCGCATGGGTGGATGTTGCAGTTGGCTACCAGTGACAAAACCCAGATGCTGTGACTGAACCAAATAAAAGTTGATTTTTTTTAACAAAGATTGCTAAAGATATGCCTTGTAGACCGAGGTGGTGACTTGTCATGTCTCAGGTATCTTTCCTTTCTCTGTGCCACCTTCATCTATGGTTTTTATTCTAACCGGGTCTCAAGACACCTGCTCCAAGTCCAACCTTTCTTTGTCACTCTAGACCAGAAAAAAAATAAGGAAGAGAAGGAACAATGGCAGTATCAGTACCTGGAAAACAGACACTCCCAGGATCCTTTGTCAAATTCCTGTCTACTTCCCCTGGACAGAACTGAGTCTCAATGTCACCTCTGGTTGGAAGAACACATTTTTTTTTAAAAATCTGGGTGCATCACCACCTTGAGCACCATGGGCTAAATAAGGAGGAAGGGGAACGTGGATCAAAGGAAGCAATTGGCACTACACAGCACGGAGTTGTTTTTTACTCTTTTTTTTTAAAATAATTTTATTAAATCATAATTGTGTACATTGGTGCAATCATAGGGCAGAATGTGCTTCATATACAATCAGAAACATTTTGATCGTACTGTGAGAGATAGCCTTCATAGCATTTTCTTAATCACTATA
>CAUYRH010110084.1:0-21287 GCA_963574655.1 Perodicticus potto
GCTATTTCTTTTCTGAAAGTTTCATAGTTCTCTTTATAGAGATCTTTCACATCCTTTGTTAGGTAAACTCCCAAATATTTCATCTTCTTTGGCACTACTGTGAAAGGAATAGAGTCCTTGACTGTTTTTTCGGCTTGGCTACAGATTTATGAGTGTTGATTTTCTAGCCTGAGACACTGCTGTATTCCTTGATCACTTCTAAGAGTTTTGTAGTAGAATCCCTGGTGTTTTCCAGATATACAATCATGTCATCTGCGAAGAATGAATCTTTGATCTCTTCTGACCCTATGTGGATACCCTTGATCGCCTTTTTCCCCCTAATTGCAATGGCTAAAACTTCCATTACAATTAAAGAGCAATGGAAACATTGGGCAACCTTGCCTGGTTCCTGATCTACATGGAAATGATTTCAATTGATATTGGCTTTGGGTTTGCTGTCGATGGCCTCTATTAGTTTAAGAAATGTCCCTTCTACACCAATTTTCTTGAGTGTTCTGATCATGAAGGGATGCTGGATATTATCAAAAGTTTTTCTGCATCAATTGAGAGAATCATATGGTCTTTATTTTTTAATTTGTTTATCTGCTGAATTACATGTATAGATTTACCTATATTGAACCAGCCTTGAGACCCTGGGATAAAGCCCACTTGGTCATGGTATATAATTTGTTTGATGTGTTGCTGGATTCTGTTTGTTAGGATCTTGTTCAATATTTTTGTATCAATATTCATTAGTGATATTGGTCTATAATTTTCTTTTCTTGATGGGTCTTTTGCTGGTTTGGGGTCAATGTGATGTTTGCTTCATAGAATGTGTTGGGTAGTATTCCTTATTTTCCTATATTTTGGAAAAGGTTGAGTAATATAGGTACTAGTTCCTCTTTAAAGGTTTGGTAGAATTCTGACATGAAGCCATCTGGTCCTGGGCTTTTCTTTTTAAGGAGATTTTGTATAGTTGATGCTATTTCAGAACTTGATATAGGCCTGTTCAACATTTCCACTTCATTCTGGCTAAGTCTACGAAGGTGGTGTGCTTCCAAGTATTGGTCAATTTCCTTCAGATTTTCATATTTCTGAGAATAAAGTTTCTTGTAATATTTGTGAAAGATTTTTTGAATTTCTGAAGAGTCTGTTGTTATTTAGTCTTTACCATTTCCGACTGATGAAATTAGAGATTTTACTCTTTTTTTCCTGGTTAGGTTTGCCAAAGGTTTATCTATTTTATTGACCTTTTCAAGAAACACCTTTTTGATTTATTGATCTATTGTATGTTTCTTTTGTTTTCAATTTCATTTCATTCTACTCTGATTTTGGTTATTTCTTTTCTTGTGCTGGGTTTGGGATTGGAATGTTCTTCCTTTTCCAGTTGCTTGAGATGTCCCATTAAATTGTTAATTTCCTCTCTTTCTGTTCTCTTGAGGAAGGCTTGCAGTGCTACAAATTTCCCTCTTAGGACTGCCTTTGCAGTTTCCCAGAGGTTCTGATAATTTTTGTCTTTATTGTCGTTTTGTTCCAAAAATTTGGTAATTTCCTTCTTAATCTCGTCTATGACCCATCTATCATTCAGCATAAGGTTATTTAGCTTCCATGTCTTTGTATGAGTATGGAGATTCTTGTCGTTATTGAGTTCAACTTTAATTCCATGATTATCTCAGAAGATGCAAGGAATAATTTCTATTCTTTTAAATTTGCTGAGGTTAGACTTGTGACCTAAGATGTGATCAATTTTGGAGTATGTTCTGTGGGCTGGTGAGAAGAATGTGTATTCAGTTTTGTTGGGATGAAATGTTCTGTAGATATCTGTTAAATCCAAATGTTGGATGGTTAAGTTTAAATCTAAAATTTCTTTGCTTAGCTTTTCATTGGAAGATCTATCCAACACTGTTAAAAGAGTGTTAAAATCTCTGACTACTATGGAGCTGGATGAAATCAAATTGCTCATGTCTGTTAGTGTTTATCTTCTAAATTGAGGCAGATTCTGTTTGGGTGCATAAATATTAATAATTGAAATCTCATCATATTGAGTACCTTTAACAATATGAAGTGTCCATCCTTATCCTTCCTTACTTTTGTTGGTTTAAAGCCTATTGTATCTGCGAATAAGTTTACAACACCTGCTTTTTTCTGTTTTCCATTTGCCTGGAACATAGATGACCATCCCTTCACCTTGAGTCTATATTTATCTTTTAAGGTCAGATGAGATTCTTGTATGTAACAGATATCTGGTCTGAGTTTTGGTATCCAGTCAGCCATCCTGTGCCTCTTTAGAGGACAATTTAAGTCATTTACATTAATTGAAAATACTGATAATGCTTTTGAAAGTCTACTGGACATTTTTAATCCTTTCACCACTGTGGAGGTTGGTTTTTGATCAAAAGTTTCTGAGTGAGTTTGTTTTTGTGGTGGTGGATTACGCTGGTCATTTTGGAGTATAAGTCTGAGAATATCCTGGAGAGCTGGTTTAGTTATGGCAAATTTCTTCAACATGTGGATGTCATTAAAGTATTTAATTTCACTATCATAAATGAAACTCAGTTTAGATGGATACAGGATCCTGGGTTGAAAGTTCTTTTGTTTTAGGAGATTAAAAGTCGATGACCATCCTCTTCTAGCTTGAAAGGTTTGAGCAGAGAGATCTGCAGTTATTCTAATTTTCTTCTCCTTGTAGGCTATGGTTTTCTTACATTTGGCTGCTTTCAGAATTTTCTCCTTCATATTGACTTAAGTGAATATGGAAGTTAATTATGATGTGCCTGGGGGATGTCTTATTTGGGTTGAGTTGTGCTGGGGTTCTGAAATTGTGTGCTATCTGAATTTCAGAATCTCTTGGCATGTCTGGAAAGTTCTCTTTCATAATCTGATGAAGAAGAGACTCTGTGCCTTGTGAAGCCACTTCATCACTTTCAGGGATCCCTATAAGATGAATATTAGTTTTCTTTGAATTATCCCAGAGCTCTCTGAGAGAACGAACCATTTTTGCTCTCCATTTCTCTTTCTCTTTGAGAGTTTGGGAACGTTTGGAAGCTTTGTCTTCAATGTCAGAAATCCTTTCTTCTGCTTGCTCAATTCTGTTACTGAGGGATTCTACTGTATTTCTATGATCTTTGAGGGCTGCAACTTCTTGTCTCTATGTGTTAAAATCTTTGGTGATTTTGTCTTTGAATTCCTTGAATTCTTGAGGCAATTTTTGAAATGCTCCCTGAATTCTAATTCCAACTTTTCCTCTATTTTATTGATCTTATTTGCAATCCAAATTCTGAATTTGGTTTCTGCCATCTCAGCCGTTGTTTATGAATGGGACTTTCAGTTGTGTTCAGCAGATTATTCCTTGGGAGGTTGATCTACTCTGGTTGTTCATGTTACCTGAGTTTTTCTGCTGATTCTGCCCCATGATTATTTTATACCATTTGGCTAGATGAGCAGATAAGGAGAGCTTGGGTTGTGAGTTCTAGAAGTAGTGATTGGCCAGTCCTTTGCTGGAAAGCTGGGACCAATGTATGTACCTTTTCCCCTAGAGCTTTTCCAAGGACCCGTACAGTGGTACAGCCTGAGAAACTGGAGACCTTCTTGGTGTGGTGGGGATAAGTGGCTTTGTCTTATTTTCAGCTGGTCTCTGTCTTACCCTAGTGAATCAGTTACTCTGGGTTGAAGTCTGAGCTGTGGAGAAATACCAGTAGTTGTGTCACCACACCGCCCAACAGGCAACAATTGGGAAAGAAAAATCAAACATTCCCACAACCACACACCCAGGGTACCACTTTGGATAGTCATCAGGTTATTGGCTCAGTTGAAGAGGTCTCAATCAATTGTCCCAGTCAGCACCGGCCTCAGGTGGGAGAGTTCAAAAGGTCTCCAGCAACTAGATAGCAGGGGTCTGCTGGCAGCTCTAATATAACTCGCTCCGGTGCTCTGTGAGATCAGAAGGACCCACCCAGCAAATAAATTAGCCTGGGAAGGTTGATACTTCCTTCCCCACCTTGCACCTCTGTCACACCCAGTCAATGGTAACCCCACAGGGCTATTACCCAGTTCCCCTCAATGAGCAGATGCTACAGGGGTTTTTGCCTGCCTGAGTCACTGGTAGATCTGTGTCTCCTCAGCCAGGCCACTACTCTTTGCCACTCTCTGCCACTATCTGGCAAGGTGAGGTGAAGCCTGACAACCTCAGGTGCTTAATGGGGGTGGGGGCAATTCACTCAGTTCCTGCCCTGCCTCTGACTGATGTTGCTGACAGAACAGAACAACTTCACAGAATGTATTTTTGTCCCAGCTATCCTTCCCTGTGGCTCAGATGCTGGACAGCAAATCAGCCCTGGCTGTGCTGCTGCCTGATGTCAGCTGCAGTTTGTGTTGGGGCTGAAGTTGCACTTATCTGTCAGTTCCAGCCTCTTGCCGCTTGCCCTTTGTTTCAGCTTTGATCCTTTGAGGGCCAGGTGCGTCTGAAGCTCAGCAAAGCAGTCCTCTGGGTTAGCCCCACCCTGGGTGTCTGCTGTCTCTGCGTACGAATGTATTCTAATCCCCACGCTCCACCTGGGCCTTAGGCATACCCTTTACTCCCGGGGCCTGCGTTTCTCTCCCAGATCTGTTTTGCCAGTGGCTGCCACTGGAGAAGCCACCCGACTTCCTCTGGTTGCCCAGAGAGACTGGGAGTGCCCTTTCAAAATATCCCCAGGGGTGTGAGCCATATTGTTATTGTTCCCTCTGCTGCCACTGTTGTTCTGTGCCTCAAGGGAACTGCTGCTCCAATATGGTTCCCTCTCAGCTGACTTTCTTCTCCTTACTCCTGAGCTGGAGAATAAACACAGAGCAGCAACAGCCTATGCCTCATCTACACCCCTTGAGAAAGTGCCCAAGAATCTGGACTCCATGGGGGACAGGCTTCCAGACCTTGGGGTGAGAGTGGAGGGGAGTGCTGGGAGTTCAAAATTGCAGGTAGAGAATATATACAGTGTTATACAGTTCTATGCCTGGCAGGAGAGTGCCATGGCACCCTAGTAGTGGAAGAAGGTCTGATTTTTAGAGGGTTCCTCCCATGGGGTAAAATGGGAGGACATTTGAACTCTGCTCGCTTGTTTGTATGGAGGTATGGAGTATACTGCGAGCAGTTCTCATGGGGGAGGAGACTCCCGTCCTCTTGGCAATGGATTCTGTACCTTTTGTTGTATCCTTGGGGGTTGCAGCTTGCCTCAGCAGGGTTGATACGTGTTCTTCAACCGTCTCTTTTCGCTCAGATCCAAACCATTGGCTTTCTTGCTAATTTTCTGTCTTTTAACTCTCCTTCTGGATGGGAGCTTCTGTGGAAAGCTGGCTACAGACTGCCATCTTGCCTCCACCCCTTGTTGGCAGGTTTCTATAGAAAATGCTTAGAGATTAATTTTTATAAATCTGGCCATGTTTGACAATGTTTTTATTCTATATCTAAATCAATTGATAGTTTGGCTAGGTATAAAGTTTTTGGTTAAAAACAATTTCCCTTAGACTTTTTTTGTCATTGCTTCATTATCTTTTAATTAAAAATCTGCCTGTATAGACCTGCTTTTTCCTTGTGAACACATTTATATTATGATCTGTATTTTTATTTATTTTTGATTGTTGGAAACAATTATCCATGGGCTTCTAGTGTTTCTGCATGTCATTTGAGTTCAATAACTGAGATCCTTTTGTTCTGAATTGTTTACTTAAAGTTACTTGTATAGTCTTAGAAAACAGAGTGGCTCCCCTCTTAAAGGGAGAGCAGATTTGTTTGTTTTCTCATATGATAGACATAATAAAGAGTCTCCCTCTGGTGCAATGTTTAGTCAGGTTTTCTTGAAGCCCACTACACCAGATTTGTGTTTTCTCAAGCTCAGAGCTTCTCAGTTGTGACACAAATCCACACTTGGGTTGCTCTGTGTTTCCCTGTGAGAATTTGGTGGGGGGGAAAGAGAGCCACATGAATATGAAAGTGCTTGGTATGTTACAATAAAATTCTTTGTCTCTGACTCAAGTGTCATGTCTTTGGCCAGAATCTATGAAACCATGGTAGACTAACTTGTTGTCTTACAAGTAGGGTAAAAATCTTAAACCTTTCATAGTTCTCGACAGTGCTGATAAGCTGTGAGCCTTTTTTCCACATATATTTTATATTTTTTCCATGTGTATACATTTTGTGTATGTGTACATATGTCTAAGCCAATTCCTTATAATCTTTGTGTGTGTATGTATATAATATGATTTGTCATAAGAATTGGGTTATGCAATAATGAAGGCTGAGAAGTTCCAAGATTTACATTACAGTCAGCAAACTGGAGTCCCAGGAGAGCCAGTCTGTAGTTCAAGTCTGTGTCTTTTTTTTTTTGCTGTTTTTGGCTGGGGCTGGGTTTGAACCCGCCACCTCTGGTGGTTGGGGCCAGCACCCTACTCCTTTAAGCCACAGGTGCTGCCCCTCAAGTCTGAGTCTTGAAAAGCAGGAGAGCCCATGGTACAAATTCTAATCTGAAAGCTGTAGGATAGAAACCCAAGAAGAGCTGATATTTTAGTTTGAGTTCAAGGCCAGGAAAGGAAAATGTTCCATCTCAAGCAGGTAGGCAGGAAGAGCTTCCTCTTATTTCTCAACTGATTGGATGAGGCACACCCACATCACAGAGAACAACCTACTTCATCTGTCTACAGAGACAAATGTTAATCTCATCCAGAAATATAGTCACAGACCTATCCAGAACAATGTTTGGCTAAATGTCTGGGCAGCCCATGGCCCGGACAAGTTGACACATACAGTTTACCATCACACCTTTCATTTCATCTTTCACACCTGGAGTCTCACATACTTCAATTTAGTGAAAGTTTCTTATGGTTTTTCATTGATAATTTTTTCTTTCTGTTAGTTTATTGTTTGACTATCTGAATTGGCCTTCTGGTGTCGTATCCTATCTAAAAATCTTGGTTTTATATCCTATTTTCTAGGTTTTCTTGAATTGGTATTCTAGTACTACTACTTTATTATTTTGTAAATTAAACTTTTTACTTTGAGATAATTGTAGATCCTAGAGCAAACTCCAGTTGTAAGGAATAATACAGTGATATTACTTTACTCAGTTTTCCTCAGTGTTAATATTTTGTACTACCGCAGTACAATAGCACAAGGAGGATATCATTACAATCAAGACAGAGAATATGCCCATCACTGCAAGGATTCCTCATCTAGGTCTTTATAGCTACATTACTTCTCTCCACACCCTATCTCCTAACCCCTGACAGTCACTGTCTATTTATATTTTTATAATTTTGTCATTTCAAGAATGTTATAAATGGAATAATACAGTATATAAACTTTCAGTATTGGCTTTAAAAAACTCAAATTTTTTTTTGAGATTCATGCATATTGTTTTGTGTATCATTTGTCTATTCCTTTTTATGGCTGAATATGTCCATAGCATGGACATTACACAGTTTGTTTAACCATTCAACTGTTGAAAAACTTTTGGGTTGTTTGTGGTTTTGGGTTACTACAGATAAAGCTGGCATAAAAATTCTTATACAGATTTTTGTGCAAATACAACTTTTACATATTTCTTAAATAAATGCCTAAGAATACAATTGCTGAATTGTATTGGCCATTACACATTTAGTCTCATAAGAAACTGTCCTACTGTTTGCCAGTTGACAAGTAAATATATCATTTTATATTCCCACCAGCAGTGTATGAATGATTTAGATTTTCTGCATCTTCACCAACATTTAATTTTTGGCATTATTTTTTATTTAATCCACTCTGTTAGGTGTGTAGTGATATCAAATTATAATTTTAATTTGTGTTTAATTGTGGTTTTAATTTCTAATACTTATTTAATTTGTATTTTATTAATATAAGTTAAATGTCTAATGATGTTGATTATTTGCCATCTGTATATTCTCTTTGATAAAATCTGTTCATATCTTTTGCCCATGCTCTAAATGTTTTTTTAGTGTTGAATTTTGACCAGTATATACTTTGAAATTTTTATTGTAGCTCTATTTCCATGAAGTATTTCTCATTCTCTGAATTCCAAATATAAGTAAAAATGATCTTGATCTGTGTTTTTAAAATAGATACAATGGTTTCTCTTGTATTTATGAGATTGCCAATAAGACAGAATTTTTAAATAGTTTTCTTGCAGCATCTATAGTTGTTTTATATCCTGGAAATTTCTTTCCCTTGTTTTATACTCTTTCTTCATTTTCCTATTGAGGATTTCCTCAGGTGCCCTGTGAATTATGGTTTAGGTCTACTCCTAATAATTGGGTTCTGGATAAGACACAAATGTAAGCCTATACACATATATGCCATACATCTAAATATTAGAAATTATAATTCAAACTAACACACTGTAATCCTCCTATCTTGACAATGATGCAAATAAATGATGATAAAACAATAACGATAATAATAAGAATAATAACTTCTGGAAAAGCTAGCTTTTTTTTTTTTTTTGAGACAGAGCCTCAAGCTGTTACCCTGGATAGAGTGCCGTGGCATCACAGCTCACAGCAACCTCCAATTCCTGGGCTCAAGCGAGTCTCTTGCCTCTGCCTCCCAAGTAGCTGGGACTACAGGCGCCTGCCACAATGCCCGGCCATTTTTTGGTTGCAGCCGTCATTGTTGTTTGGCAGGCCAGGGCTGGATTCGAATCCACCAGCTCAGGTGTACGTGGCTGGCGCCTTAGCCCATTGAGCCACAGGCACTGAGCCATGGGATTTATTTTCAAGTTAGCTCCCCCAGGAAAAGTTTAAAGATCTCATAATTCTAGGCATCTATAAAGACTATGACTTTGCCCGTGTTTTCAGCCTTATTTTCAGTGTTTTATCTATGTAATATACAGGGAGTTCCAAAAGTCTCCATACGTGGGAAAATCGTGTAACAAAAGATATCTTGGCACGTGTTCACCATGACCAGGAGAGAAGACTTTGTGTGGGGGTAGAAACAGTTGGTCAACATGTTGAGAGTATTTTCTAAAATTTTGTAAAGAATATTTTTTAAATAAAGGTATACTTAATGACAATCTCTCATTTTTTCTGCATGTATGGTGGATTTTGAAACACCCTGTAGTACTGCATAGAGTTCCTGTAATGTATAACACATGGGATTATAAAGTGCATGAACTTTCTAAAAGAAATCATAAACTCTTCACAGGACGGTCTCTGAGGTTTTGGTTATATAGTACAGTTTGGATCCCTGTGGACGGATCATAAGCCATGACTGCCCAACACCATAACAAGAACAAATATGTATCTATATGTGTTATATATTGTAAATACATATTACATATGGTTGCATATGTGTGTGTATGTGTACATAAGTGTGTATATATTGATGCTTGTGTAAATTGAAAAGTAAGCAGTCCAAATCTTTCCTTTCACAGACAGATACCAAACCAGTGCAAATGATGAATCTGGAGGCCACGTTCTGCATGGGCAACATCGACAGTATCAATGCTAAGATCATAGAGCTCCCTTTCCAAAATAAGTATCTCAGCATGCTCATCATACTATCCAAAGACGTGGAGGACGAGTCAGCAGGCTTGGAGAAGGTAAGGAGGAGGCAGTTGTTTACACAAAGGTGCACCCACCCTCCCTGCCCACGGCAAGGCGATGCGTGGACAGAGCTGCTTGTGGATGTGATAAGTGGGTACAGCTGTGCCTTACTGTCACTGGCTCAATGACCTCCAAGAGTTCCTTGGTCCTGGGCCTTTACTCCTTAGTATTAAAAACATCTAACATTTATTCGGCACTTACAAGGTCTCAAGAACCAGCTAAGTGGCCTATGTTCACTATCTCATTTAACTCTTACAACAGTCCAATGAGTGGGAGGCATTTACCAGATTCTTATGTACCAATGAGAGAAGTGAGGCATAGAGGAGTGGGGTGGGTAACTAGTCCATGGTCTCATAACTCATCAACGTTATGCAGGATTAGGATTTGAGCCCAGCAAGGTTGGGGGCAGGATTAGGATTTGAACCCAGCAAGGTTGGGTGCATGTTCTCAACTCTAGGCTGGAGCACCTCCTTCATCTTCTCCGCAGTTAGATGCCAGATTGCTGTATACTGGCCTGTCTACTATTGTGACAGCAAAAGCTCTCCCGCCCTCTCTTTCTTGGTTTTATTTATTTTTTATTTTATTTGTTTTTTGAAGACAGAGTCTCACTTTGTTGCCCTTGGTAGAGTGGCACTGTAGCTCACGGCAACCTCAAACTCTAGGGGTCAAGTGATTCTTTTGCCTCAGCCCCCCAGCTAGTTGGGACTATGGCACCCACCACAATGCCCAGCTAATTTTAGAGATGAGGTCTTGCTCTGGCTCAGGCTGGTCTCGAACCCATGAGCTCAGGCATTCCACCCGCCTAGGCCTCCTAGAGTGCTAGGATTACAGGCGTGAGCCACCGCGCCTGGCTCTTTGTT
Source organism: Perodicticus potto (assembly GCA_963574655.1). NCBI lineage: Eukaryota > Metazoa > Chordata > Mammalia > Primates > Lorisidae > Perodicticus > Perodicticus potto. The sequence continues at coordinate 10,410 of CAUYRH010110084.1, forward strand.
TTTAAATTGGTAGGCTAGCTGTATTTTTAGAGCAGTTTCAGGCTTACATAAAAATGAGCAGAAAGTAGGGAGAGTTCCCACATACTCCCTCTCCCCCTCCCAATCCTGTAGTTCCTCCTATTTATTAGCATCTTGCATTAATGTGGTACTTTTGTTACAATTGTTACATTATTGTTAACTCAAGTCCATGGTCTACTTTAAGTTTTACTCTCCTTGTTGTACATTTATGGGGTCTTAATATATAAACACAAATATGAGATGTTATTCTTCGAATTTTTATGTTACACAGATTATATTATACTATACAATACATAGTATATGTATTTTATATTTTAAAGTTATTATATTTATATAGACTATTAAGGCATAAGGTTTAAATAAAAGTAGTGGTTTGATGTGCTGGTGAATGGAGTTTTGGCATCCCCTCTGGTTCCTTCCCAGGCCGGCTGCCTGGGGCTCTCCGGCAGGTGCCCTCCCTGGCTTCCCTTCTTGCTCCCCACACCTGGGCCTTAGCCCTTAGCCAGGGAGGAAGACGAGGCTCTCTGAAGTGCCAGGGATCACTTGCTGGATTTCCAGCCTGCCCTCAGTTACTTGTTGACTTTCCAGAGCACAGTCTGACCTTGTCCCGGTCTTAACTTTAGTTGTCATTCTGTTTTATCCATCACTTCATTAACTGAATTCTTATCCCTTCTCTGGCTTTTGTTCTCTCTCTTTTTTAACTCGGTCTTATGCCTTAATCTATCAGCCACTATTAAGCTATTTTGGATTTTACCTTACTTACTAAAATACCCTTAAACGAGAGCCAGCGTTTTTTCTTTTTACAGTATAGAACTACAGAAAATGATCTTTTGAGTTTCAGAAAGGAATACTTAAGAATACATAGTGTATCCTTTTGTTGGGGCTGCCATAACCAAGTGCCACCAGTTAGGTGGCTGAAACAACAGAAATTTATCTTCTCTCAGTTCTGGAGGCTGCAAATCCAAGATCAGGGTGTTGGCAGGGCTAGTCCCCTGTGAGGGCTGTGAGGGGGAATCTCCCCTGACTTCTGGAGGTTGCTGGGACGCTTTGAATGCTCCCTGTGATCTCTGCCTGAGTCCTCATGTGGCGTTCTCCCCGTGTGCATGTCTGGTTGTGTCCACATCCCGCTTTCTCTAAGGACACCTGTAATATTGGGTTAGGGCCCACCCTAATGACCTCTGATGATCTTCACTAATTACATCTGCAATGATCCTATTTCCAAAACAATGTCACATTGCAATGTCACTTAGGACTTCAACATATGGATTGAGTGGCAAGGTTCAGCCCATAACATGTCGTGCAACAGAATGAAAATATTTGTTTCCTTTTATTTAGTCTTTTTGAGTTTTGAATGTATTTTTCTCCTCCTCCCACTCGTGGGTGGTAAATTGAAACAGGGAATATGTGTATCTGTTGGTTCAAAGACTAGGGTGACTTACAGCAGTCTTTTCATCCTAATAATTTGTCCTAAACTTCAAACAATACCCACTGAAAAGTAATTATATAGAGTAGCAAGAGTGTACAAAGTTTCCCTCCCCTACAAACAAACAAACAAACAAACAAAAGAAAAACAAAAAAGAAAGCAGCCCAGCTTTTGACCTTGCTATGTCCCTGGTTTTTGTAGGTTTCACATGAGTAATGCTGGGGTACTATTGCTCCGAGAAAATGAAAGTCAAGGTGCTATTGTTCTTGGTTGTACATGTGTTTCTTCTCTAACTAGTGGGAGAGTGTGAGGACAAGGAGAAATCTGAGATTTGCTTGATGAAGAATTTTGTGACTCAGTGATTTTATGCTTCACTGCATATATCTCATTTTTTAAACCAGCCAAAATATATATGCATTCACCACCTATGATCTTAAAGAATAACAACTCAGAGAGTCAAGTTCCCATTTAAAAAAAAAAAAGAGTAACTTTAGCTTTAATTAATTTGTCAAATTTGGTGCCATACCTAGTACATAAATATTTTGGATTTCCTCATAGAGAAATTGTAATAAGCATTCAAGAATATGTATAAACACTTTTCTAATTTTATGTTCTTTTCACTATTGTGTATACAACACCATAATCCATACATTTGTTTCTCTAAAGCCACTCTATAACTTAAGACAAAATAAAACTCCTGCCCTCATAAATTTCAGTGCAAAGGGAGCCTTGTTGTCAGGTGAAGGGAGGAGAAAAAAGCTGGGTAGTCCATCCAGACAGCTTCAAAACTAGGTTTCTTATAAAATTTTATGATTTTAGTCAAGCAAGATCTTTACCATTGGAAATAAGTAAAAATAATCTTTTTCCTTTTTGTTCTTCAGATTGAAAAACAACTCAGCTCAGAGTCGCTATTGCAGTGGACTAATCCCAGCACCATGGCCAACGCCAAAGTCAAACTCTCCATTCCAAAATTTAAGGTGGAAAAGAGTATTGATCCCAAGGCTAGTCTGGAAAACCTAGGGCTGAAAAATATCTTTAACGAAGCAACATCTGATTTCTCTGGGATGTCAGAGACCAAGGGAGTGGCCCTATCAAATGTTATTCACAGAGTGTGCTTAGAAATAACTGAAGATGGTGGGGATTCCATTGAGGTGCCAGGGTCACGTATCCTGCAGCACAAGGATGAGTTCAATGCTGACCACCCATTCATTTACATCATCAGGCACAACAAAACTCGGAACATTGTGTTCTTTGGCAAATTCTGTTCTCCTTAAATAGCATAGTCCAAGTTAAGTTCCCCCCCCCCCGACTTTTCTGTGGATGTAAATTTCTATAAATTCTGCATCCAGGGAATCCATTTTAAATATGATAAATTGTTAATGTTGCTGGGAAGCAACCATTACTTGTCATATGTAGCCCTCATGCTAACAGGCTCGCCTTCTCCAATTCTTTTTTTTTTTGTTGTTTTCTTTTTTCTCCATAAAAGACAATGTCAGATACTTTTAATGGAAAAGAAACACCTTAGAGGAAAAATATTTATTCATTTTTGACAAATTGTCCAGGGTTGTTGGCAGAAATATTATCTTCCACAAAGAAAATTCCCATCAGGAGGATCTGGAGGATTTTTTTTTTTTTTTTAAGACAGAATCTTACTATGTCACCCTCGGTAGAGGATCTTGTTCTGAGAGCTATGTCTTCTTTCCATGGCACATAGAATGTTCCAGATGTTCTTATTTTCCTGAAAGACTAAAGAAACTGTGGTGATAGGACCCACAAAATTTCACTGGCTCCCAGCAAAGTTGGGCACATGCTTAGGACTCCTTGTGTTTCTGGGAGGCAGATGTTTTTTCAGAGTCTAAAGTTTTAGAATTTTAGAAAGAATGTTGCACATTCTATGTTTTGGAACTCCAATGACAGAGTCTGAGACCTTACAAATTAACATATATATATATTTCTGCAACAAAATGTAGAATATTTACACAGAATAGATAAAGTCTGTAAGTATCCCACAAGCGGTCAAATTTTGCTGGCAAATGATTATACTACCAGGTTGTGAAAATGTATTGCTTACAGAACTTTTTAGATTTTGGAATATTAGGTAAGGAATTAAAGACCTCTAGTAGTCAAAGTGCAAGACTCCAAGGGGAAAGCCAGATCTTCCTGAGAAATTGACTTTCACTTTTGATGAGTGTCTATCTGGTCCTTTGGTTGCTGCTAGATGGGTAGCAGGGATTTCTAACTGGCTCACAAGGTTTTGAATCTTGGACATCAGGGAAGGAAATGCACAGGAACTCTCAAAATAGCCAATAAAATAACTTTGTGAATGTTGAAGGAACTTGTCTCTTTGTCTAATGTGATATTGGAAAAAGGAAAAGAACCTAATACCTTCAGGAAATACCAGTAAAGCCATTAAATAGCTCACGCTGCCTTGCCACATATTTTTTCAAAGTCTATGGGTTTAGTTACTTTAGATAGCAAGTTGATAACTTACACTGATAGTGATTTGTAAAGCTGGTCTGATAAACTACCCATGTTGCAGGTTCATGTATTAATTTACTACCAAAAGGATGCATTTACTGAAGATTTGGGACATTCCTTCCCCCATTTCTTCTGTGCTATTCATTGTAAATAGATTTTTCTTGCTCCAGGGTTCCATATTGAATTTTTCCTGTGCTAGTGACAGTAAAATATTAATTAATTATATGCCTTGTTTTTCTCCATTAAGTTAGATTTACTATTTTGAAATAGAACCAAGGCATTCATTTACAAAAGCATCCCATTATGTCAATGTTTTTTTTTGGGGGGGGGACTGATGTAGACTAAAAAGGAGTAAGAATCGTTATTGCCCCCCCTCGCCTTCTTCCTGGCCCTCAGCTCTCCTTTCCCTCCCATACCCCTTTCATCCCGGGAGAAAAGGACCAGGGGAGTCCTGGATTGACTCTCAGCCACATGGCTGTGTGTGATGAATCAGAGGCCTTGCAGGAGGGCATGGAGGTATTCCCCGGTCCTTTACACTCTAGGCCCACCCTCAAAAGTGTAATTTTGCAAAGTAAGCTGTCTCTGTTTAAAATATTGTCTATTCTTATCAAGCGCATTTTGAGATTGAGTCCAGAGCGAGACCTTCCAACCTCTGCGCAGGACGCCACTGTCTTCCACCTGGCAGTGACGCCTGACAGAGGCTGAATGCCCCAATCGGCTCCATTCATTCCTTTGCTTATTCTCGCAATGACCCTAGAATTAACTATTTTAACCCTCTGCCTAACCATTTTATGAGGACAATGAGCTCATTTTTAACGACACCTCCAAATTGGTACTAGCAGGGCTCGGACTTGGCTGCCACCCTGTTCCCGAAACCCAGTACTCCCGGAGGGGCTCACGCCTGTGGACTAGCGCTGGGGCTCCCTCTGGTGGCTTGTCTGTGACTCATGCATCACAGGGGATCCCCCAGGCCACCCAAGTCTGTCCCTGCCTCTCATCTCGGCCAGAACCGCGCCGGTCCCCCCAGGACCGAGCCCCAGCAGCGCCTCGGGCGGCTGCACAGTGCAGAGGCCGATGCGCTCACTCGCGGACTGGGCGCTGCTGCTCCAGGTACTGCGCCCCCAGAGGTGCGAAGTTTGTGGGGCTTGAGCTGGGTCTGGAGCCTCAGCAGGACAAGGAAAGGCGGGGAGCGGACAGGACAGGCGTTCCTTGAAAGACAGGCCTGTGCCACGGGCTGCGGAGGGGAAAGCCAGGTGATGCGTGGGAGGCCCCAGAGAGCGCGTGGAACCCGAAGGGAAAAGCGGGATCGTGGATGGAAACCGCGACTGTGCCACGGCACCAGCTTTCCCGGGGTAGGGGGAGGGACGGCGCAGTGCGGGGCGGCGGCGCTCAGGCCCGTGATGGGCACCCGCCTAGCTCGGTGGCTTCTCCTCCACTCTATACGCGTGACAGCCACCTGCGGTGTGCAGCGATGGAAAGTCATGTGACCGTGCTTTGCTTAGCTCTGAAATCCTCAAGGGGTAGCTGCTAAGAATCTCAGGGCCGCCAGCGGTGTGTCAGGACTGCCCTGGGACTTCGGGGCAGATGGGGTGAGTTCGGGATTATCCTTTGAGGGTAAGTAACCAAACAGCTCCGAGTAATGGGGCCACAGTCTAGAGCTAAAGCCCTCGCCTGGGAGGCGAGGAGGCCTGGGAACATAACGACCAGGGCTTTAGAAGCAAAATTCTGAGAGTTCAAATTCTAGGTTTCACTCAACTAAATTCAAGAAGGGGGACAGCGGAGGAGGGTCAGCGGGAACAAAGTGAAGCGTACGTGTGTGGGACATTCCTGGGTGGAAGACTCAACCACAACTTGGACCTCACCTTACAATGCCAACAATGGAACCTAATTGTATGTGCCTTCAAATTAATCTGAAATTTAAAGAAATTCAGGCTCTTGAAATCTCAAATGATTGTGAAATTTAGATTAAATGATATTTCATAGCCTCAGGGATGTAAAAGCAGTTCTTTAAAAAAATAAATGAATGTCCGCTCCTATAGAAAAAAACTAAAATTTTGGGGTGAAAATTATTCTGGAATCTGCTACCTTGTGGGGAAGGACCGGTGGAACAGCGCAGAGATCCCCTAGTCACAGGCCTGGAGGAGGAAGCCCCTGTCTTGTCCTCCCACTCCTAAATCCCAGTGTCCTTAAGTAAAAGCTCTGCTGTCCACTATCTATTCATAATTTAATTTCATTAATTTATTTTAATCACACTGAATGAAAATATGGAAAATAGACATCAGGGACAGTGCCTATGGCTCAGTGGGTAGGGCGCTGGCCCCATATGCCAAGGGTGGTGGGTTCAAACCCGGCCCTGGCCAAACTGGAAACAAACAAACAAAAGAAAAGAAAAGAAAAGAAAAGAAAATAGACATCAGCAGTTTCCTCACATCTCACTTTATTATTGTGCTTATGAATTATTCCATTGTAATTATCTTCAAGGTCTTTTGAGACCTTCCCAGCAAGTTTTCTCTATTCCACATTCTTGAAATCCATTCTGACCTCCTAGGGCAGGTGCACTGCAGCATGGTCCAGTCTTTCTCGGTCAGTTAGGGCAGGGGGCCTTTGCCTTCCCACTGCCACAGTGACCACATGCTGTAGGTCTCCACACTGCCTTCCACTACTTCTGCCCCCACCCCCTTTTTCATTGCTGTTTCTGATCTTTGGAGGGAGATTGTACTTTACACACCGTTTCAGCAAACCGAGCATCTAAGATAATTGGCCAAGAAAGTAACAAATAGGCTTTCTCGTGGTATAAAGCGCTTCCAGTTTAATGCAATGAATTTTTGTTTGTTTGACATCATCTCTGGCAGCTCAAGGAACTTTACACCTAGCTGGGTGTTGTGGCAGGTGCCTGTAGTCCCAGCTACTTGGGAGGCTGAGGCAAGAGAACCGCTTAAGCCCAGGAGTTTGAGGTTACTGTGAGCTATGACACCATGGCACTCTACTAAGGGTGACAAAGTGAGACTCTGTTTTACATACACACACACACACACACACACAAAGAAACTTGACACTTTCTTCTGGACTCTCAATTGAACTAAGGCAAGTCTATATACAGCCTGGCAGGTGAGGTATTACTAAAGCACTTTACAAAGATAAAATTTTAATAATCTCAAAACTGCCTTCGAATAATTTGGTTTCGAGACAGGATCTTGCTCTGACACCCAGGCTGGGGCACAGTGGTTTCATCACAGCTTCCTATAACCTCTGACTCCTGGGCTCAAACCATCCTCTTGGCTCAGTCTCCTGGTAGACTACTGGTGCATGCTACCAAACCTGGCTAGCTCTTACATTTTTTGTAGAGATGGCATCTGGCTTTGATTGCCCAGGCTGGTCTTAAACTCCTGGCCTGAAGCTACCTTTCCCTCCCAAAGTGCTAGGATCACAGGCATGAGCTACCTCACCCAGTGTGAATAGTTTTCTTAACAAACTCTAAATTCTCCTTTTTAAAGCATATATTTTAAATCAATAGACTAATCAGTGTTGTTTGAGTATCCCTGTTCCATGCATAATTCTGTTATGAGTACTGGGGAAGAGAAGTTGCATTAAAGATGATTTTTGTCCAAAAAACTCCCATTTCCAATGTTAAGGCTATGTTCATGTCAATCAAAGCACAAACAATCCCAGACAGCAAGGTAAGATTATATCACCTTTCACTGAGAACACACTATCAGTTGGACGCTTTCAGATACTTTAATTTTATTCAATCCCTCCCCCAATTCTGTGACATACTGTGGATTTGGAAACTCAGGTTCAGGAGTTAGGTAGTTTAGACTTTTACAGTTATTACTATCCCTTCAAGCCATCAGAATGCCCTCTATACATTTCTCTTTTAAAACTTTTTTTCATAGCACATGTACTTTGCCGTATATATAAGTACATGGGTAAATTACATTTTACAAACTGAACATAGTAATCAGAGATTTTAACACCCCTTCAACAGTGTTAGATAGATCCTTCAATAAGAAGCTAAGCAAAGAAATCTTAGATTTAAACTTAACCATTCAAAGTTTGGATTTAACAGACATCTACAGGACATTTCATCCTAACAAAACTGAACACACATTCTTCTCATCACCCCATGGAATATACTCCAAAATAGATCACATCTTAGGTCACAAGTCTAACCTCAGCAAATTTAAAAGAATAGAAATTATTCCTTGCATCTTCTCGGACCGTCATGGAATAAAAGTGGAACTCAGTAACAACAGGAATCTGCATACTCATATAAAAACATGGAAATTAAACAACCTTATGCTGAAGGACAGCTGGGTCATAGATGAGATTAAGAAGGAAATTACCAATTTTTTGGACAAAATGACAATGAAGACATGAATTATCAGAACCTCTGGAATACTGCAAAGGCAGTCCTAAGAGGGAAATTTATAGCACAGCAAGCCTTCCTCAAGAAAACAACTTAATGGGAAAGAGAGGAAGTTAACAACTTAATGGGATATCTCAAGTAGTTGGAACAGGAAGAACTTTCCAATCCCAAACCCAGCAGAAGAAAAGAAATAACCAAAATTAGAGCAGAATTAAATGAAATTGAAAAGAAAAGAATTATACAACAGGTCAATAAATCAAAAAGTTGGTTTTTTGAAAAGATCAATAAAATAGATAAACCTTTGGCTAACCTAACCAAAAAGGAAAAAAAGAGTAAAATCTCTAATTTCATCAATCAGAAATAGTAAAGACGAGATAACTTTTTCTAACTAAGACTCCTACTATGACCACTGCCATTCTAGGAGTAATTATTATAAGCTGGGCACTTTGATAAATAGAAGAACATTTATTATAATTCAGCTTCCATAACAACCCTAGGAGGACCTGTTGAGATGCAAAAGACTGAAGTTCAGACACATGACACAAAAGGCTAGCTGATCACAGAGGGTCAGTAGGTTGTATGGTTAGGATTTGAACCTCAGCCATCTCACTGCACAGCCTACACTTTGAATCACCACTATTACAAAACTTACTTGGTGAATTAAACCATCTGCCTTCAAGGGCAGATTTTTTTCTGTTTATGTTAATAATGAAATATTACATTAATTAGAAGCCAGATGAGTGTAGATAAAAATAAAACAGTTACATATTTGCACAATAGGTAAACCTTCCATAAAGGTTTACTTTTCAAATATTTCTGGTTGACAGTAACACAATTTTCCAAAAATTCTGTTATTTTGAAGGTCTGACACCAGATTAAAAATGCTTCCTTCTTTCAGTTTTAGCTCTGGGACCAGAAACCATTTGTACAACACTCTTACCCTCCACCACACCCATTGTCTTGAAAGATTTAGAAGATGGGAATTTACCTGTTTAATGGCTTTTGTCCCTGTCATCCTCCTCCTCCTACATGCTAATCGCTGCTTGAGTTTGCGAGAGCCTTTTAAAAGGAGAGATTAAAGGGTTTCACTCACCATGAATTCTTGTCCCAGGTTCTAGAACAAAATAAATGGCGCTATTCTCTAGTAGTGATGAGACAGAAACTGACAGGTTCCTGGAAATTTCAACCGCCTTGGAGGAGTCTTGGCAGACCCACTTCACCTGAACTGACAACTCTCCTTGTCTGGACCCTGGGCTCCTTTATACCTCCTATATATCCTGGTATCCACGCTAACAAATAGCAAATATCAATACGGAATTTTGATTATGGAAAAGAGTTTGATTGGGTAGGTAATCCATGTTGCCTTGCTTGTCCATTGGGCACACAAAGGGCTTCTCTGATGTTCAAACAAAGTTGGTTTGTGTTTCCAAATGTAGAAGATGGTAGTTCTGTGGGCCATGAGAAGCTCTGTGAAAATAAGAGTCCATGTGTCCTGCCAATGATTGGAGCCAAAAAAGTTTGTACTGGATTCGGATAAACCAAAAAAGAATTGAGGAGCTCAAGGTAGCTGTGACATGCCCTTTATCCAACTCGTGGTGGTCGTGAGCAGGTATAGGGACACCCACCTTCATTCGGCTTGTGGGTGCAGGCGAGCTAGCAGAAGAAAATTCTTTTCCCCATGGGTGGAAAGGCTTGTGGCTTCATAGAGCAGCCAGAACAACAGTGGTTCCAAAATAAACCCGAATGGTGATTACTTAGGAACACGTGGTACCTGCTGGCTTAATCGTCATTAATCAAAACTTTCGGACACCTTGTAGCTTTCAGGTGGGAAAGACTAATTTGACTCATCTTCCGCATGCCATGGTTGGAAAACTCTTGAGAAGAATGTGTTGAACCAAGCAAAGCAGGTTCTTTGCACTTTTCTATGTGTTTGTGAAGGTAACGTGTTTTCTGAATCTCTGGAAGAGCTTTCCTGAATCCCCAAGTTTATAAAGTGCTTGGTTTCCTAAATTTATGATGTTGACCTCTAAATCTGCTGGTCACACTGCGTCTTGGAGGACTATTGTTTAGCCGAGCTAGTCTGGGAAAAAGTCACCTCATCTGGGAAACTGACTTGGGGAGAAAAATCCAGATTTTTCAGGATGCTGGTGGGTGCTGTGGAAAGAACCCTGGTGTGGGAGATCGGAAGCCCTGGATTTCAGTATCCAAGCCGCTCCCCCATCTGCGGTTCAGGTTCCACCCGTACATGAGGGAGGAAGAGCCCTTATCTCAGTGATCTCTGAGATTCCTCTTGACACCTGTAGTTCACGAGGCTGGGACAAAGCTTCCACCCTAAGCCCATCCTCAGCCATCCATCTACAAGGAGCCGACTGCCACCTCTATCCCTGAAAGCATGGACAAGGGGCTGCCACTCCTCTTTGAAACTGGGAACAAGACTGGCCTCCTCAAGGTGAAGAGGCATGATTGCTATGCCCCTCGCCCCCCCCCCCCCCCCCCCCCCCCCCCCCCCCGCAGGGTAAACCCGAGCGGGCCCCCCCCCCCCCGGGCGAAAAGGGCGGGGGTGAGCGACCAGAAAGAAAAAGAAGGCCCCCCA
>CAUYRH010110088.1:0-14723 GCA_963574655.1 Perodicticus potto
GATTCTTCCCAGCCATGAGCATGGTATGTTTTTCCATTTGTTAACATCTTCAGCTATTTCTTTTCTTAGAGTTTAATAGTTCTCTTTTAGGATCTTTCACGTCCTTTGTTAGGTAAACTCCCAAATATTTCATCTTCTTTGGCACTACTGTGAAAGGAATAGAGTCCTTGACTGTTTTTTCAGCTTGACTATTGTTGGTATATATAAAGGCTATATATACCTTTAGAGGCTATATATACCTTTAAGATTTATGAGTGTTGATTTTGTAACCTGAGACACAGCTATATGCCTCAATCATTTCTAAGAGTGTGTAGTAGAATCCCTGATGTTTTCGAGATGTACAATCATATCATCTGCGAAGAGTGAAAGTTTGATCTCTTCTGACCCTATGTGGATACCCTTGATCACCGTTTCTTGCCTAATTGCCATGGCTAAGTCTTCGATTAAATGTTAAAAAACAGTGGAGACTGTGGGCTGCCTTGCCTGATTGCTGATCTGAGTGGAAATGTTCTCAATTTAACTCAATTCAATATGATATTGGCTGTGGGTTTGCTGTAGATGGCCTCTATTAGTTTAAGAATTGTCCTCTCTATACCAATTTTCTTAAGTGTTCTGGTCATGAAAGGATGTTGGATATTATCAAAAGCTTTTTCTGCATCATGACAGAATCATATGGTCTTTGTTTTTTTAATTTGTTTATGTGATGAATTATATTTATAGATTTATGTATATTGAACCAGCCATGAGACCCTAGGATAAAACCCACTTGGTCATGGTGTATAATTTGTTTGATGTGTTGCTGGATTCTGTTTGCTAGGATCTTGTTGAATATTTTTGCATCAATATTCATTAGTGATATTGGTCTATAATTTTCTTTTCTTCTTGGGTCTTTTCCTGGTTTGGGGATCAAAGTGATGTTTGCTTCATAGAATGTGTTGGGTAGTATTCCTTGTGTTTCTATATTTTGGAAAAGGTTGAGTCATATAGGTACTAGTTCTTCTTTAAAGGTTTGGTAGAATTTTGACTTGAAGCCATCTGGTCCTGGGCTTTTCTTTTTACGGAGATTTTGTATATTGATGCTATTTCAGAACTTGATATAGGCCTATTCAACATTTCTACTTCATTGTGGCTAAGTCTAGGAAGGTGGTGTGCTTCCAAGTATTGGTGTATTTCCTTTAGATTTTCGTATTTCTGAGAATAGAGTTTCTTGTAATGTTCATTAAGGATTTTTTTAATTTCTGAGGAGTCTGTTGTTATTTCGTCTTTACCATTTCTGATTGATGAAATTAGAGATTTTACTGTTTTTTTCCTGGTTAGTTTAGCCAAAAGTTTATCTATTTTATTGACCTTTTCAAAAAACCAACTTCTTGATTTATTGATCTGTTGTATAATCCTTTTGTTTTCAATTTCATTTAATTTTGATCTAATTTTGGTTATTTCTTTTCTTCTACTGGGTTTGGGATTGGAATATTCTTCCTTTTCCAGTGGCTTGAGATGTTGCATTAAGTTGTTAACTTCCTCTCTTTCCGTTTTTTTGAGGAAGGCTTGCAGTGCTATAAATTTCCCTCTTAAGGCTGCCTTTGAGGTATCCCAGAGGTTCTGATAATTCATATCATCATTATCATTTTGTTCTAAAAATTTGGTAATTTCCTTCTTAATCTCATCTGTGCCCCATCTATCATTCAGCATAAGGTTATTTAGCTTCCATGTTTTTGTATGAGTATGTAGATTCCTGTTGTTACTGAGTTCAACTTTTATTCCATGATGGTTCAAGAAGATGCAAGGAATAATTTCTATTCTTTTAATTTTGCTGAGGTTAGACTTGTGACCTAAGATGTGATCAATTTTGGAGTATGGTCCATGGGCTGATAAGAAGAATGTGTATTCAGTTTTGTTAGGATGAAATGTTCTGTAGATGTCTGTTAAATCCAGTTGTTGCATGATTAAGTTTAAATCTAAAATTTCTTTACTTAGCTTCTTATTGGAGGGTCTGTCCAACCTTGCCAAAGGAGTGTTAAAACTCTACGACTATCATGGTGCTGGAGGAAATCAAGTTGCTCATGTCTGTTAGAGTCTATCTTATCAATTGAGGTGCATTCTGGTTGGATGCATAAATATTAATAACTGATATCTCATCATAATGAGTATTACCCTTAAGAAATAGGAAGTGACCACCCTTATCCTTCCTTACTTTTGTTGGTTTAAAGCCCATTGTATCTGTGAATAAAATTGCAACACCTGATTTTTTTCTGCTTTCCATTTGCCTGTTATATAGATGACCATCCCTTTGCCTTGAGTCTATATTTATCTTTTCAGGTAAAATGAGATTCTTATATGCAGCAGATATCTTCCCTGAGTTTTTATTTCCAGTCAGCCAACCTGTGCATCTTTAGAGGACAATTTCAGCCATTCACATTAATTGAGAATATTGATAAAGCTGGTAGAATTTTAGTTATGGGGTTTTTCAAATGTTTAGTGGACATTTTTATTCTTTTTGCCACTGTGGAAGTTGGAATTTGATCAAAAGTTTCTGAGTGAGTTTACGTGTGTGGTGGCAGATTGTGCTGGTCGTTATGGAGTATAGGTCTGAGAATGTCCTGGAGAGCTGGTTTAGTTATGGCACATTTTTTCAACATGTGAATGTCATTAAAATATTTGATTTCTCCTCATAAATGAAACTCATTGTAGCTGAATACAGGATCCTGGGATGAAAGTTATTTTGATGTAGTTTAAAAGTCAATGACCACACTCCTCTAGGTTGAAAGGTTCCAACAGAGAGATCTGCAGTCATTCTAATATTCTTTTCCTTGTAGGTTATGATTTTCTTCCATCTGGCTGCTTGCAGAATTTTCTCCTTCATTTTAACTTTGGCAAAGTTAATTATAATGTGCCTAGGAGATGTCTCATTCAGGTTGAGTCATGCTGGGGTTCTGAAACTGCTTTCTGAATTTCAGAATCTCTTAGCATATCTGGAAAGTTCTTCATTATCTCATGAAGAAGAACCTCTGTGCCTTTTGAAGCCACCTTGTCACTTTCACAAAATCCTATAGGGTGAATATTAGTTTTCTTTGAATTATCCCAGAGCTCTCTGAGAGAATGATCCTTTTTTCTTTTCCACTTCTCTTCCTCTTTGAGCATTTGTGAGCATTCAAAAGCTTTGTCTTCAGTGTCAGAAATCCTTTCTTCTGCCTTCTGAAATTTATTACTGAGGGATTCTTCTGTATTTTTCAGATCTTTGAGGGCTGCAAAATCTTATCTCAATGTGTCAAAATCTTTGATGATTTTGTCTTTGAATTCATTGAATTCTTGAGACACCTTTTGTAATGCTCCTTGAATCTGCAATTCCAACTTTACCTTCATTTTATTAATCTTATTTTCAATCCAAATTCTGAATTTGATTTCTGACATCTCAGCCATCTGTTTATGAATGGAATCTTCAGTTGTGTCCACCTTGTTGTTCCTTGGGGGAGTTGACCTATTCTGGTTATTCATGTTACTAGAGTTTTTCTGCTGATTCCGCCCCATGATTATTTTACACCATTTGGCTAGATGAGCAGATGTGGTGAAGTTGGGTTTGTGGCTCCTGGAGTAGTGATTCACCAGCCCTTTACCCAAGAACTAGGACTGCTGTCTGTACCTTCTCCCCTTGAGTTTTGCAAAGGATCCATACAGGGCTACCACCTGAGAAACTGGGGACCTGCTTGGTATGGTGTGGCTAAGTGGCTCTGTCTTGTTTTCAGCTATTTTCTGTCCTACCCTAGTGAATCAATTACTGTGGGTTGAAGTCTCAGCTGTGGAGAAACACCAGCAATGAAGTCACCCTGCCCCCCGTGGGCAACAACTGTAAAAGGAAAATCAAACCTTTCCACAACCACACACCCAGGGCATCACTTTGGATAGTCCTCGGGTGATTGGCCCAGTTCAAGAGGTGTAAATCCATTGTCCCAGTCCGCTCTGGTCTCAGCTGGGAGAGTTCAAAAGGTCTCCGGCCACTAGATAGCTGTTGTCTGCTGGTAGCTCAAGTATGACTTGCTCTGGTGTTCTGTGAGCTTAGAAGGACCCACCCACCAAATGAATTAGTCCCAGAAGGTTGATGCCTCCTTCCCTACCCTTGCACCTCTGTCATACCCAGTCACTGGTAACCCCATATGGCTGTGACCCAGTTCCCTCCAGTGAGCAGATGCTCCAGGTGTTTGCGCGTGCCTGAGTCACAGGGAAAGATGTATTTCTTCTTGGCTATTCTGAAGCTGTCTGCCAATATCCAGCAGGGGGAGCTGAGGCCTGACAATCTCCCGTGTTTAATGGAGTCTGAGGTGGTTCACTCAGTTCCTGCCCTGCCTGTGATTGATGTTGCTGACAGAACAGAACACTTTCGCATAATTTGTTTCTGTCCCAGCTGTATTCCCCTGCAGAACAGACGATGTTTGAGTTCAGAGAAACTATGACTCAGCCCTGCCCTGTGCCACTGCCCTGAGCTGGCATGTCTGTCTCTGCTCCATTCTGTTTTGGGGCAGGCGCAGTTAGAGCTCACACTCAGCTGTCATTTCCAACCTCTGCCTGCCTGCTTTTGTCTCAGCTACTAAACCCTAAGGGCCAGGTGCTTCTTAGACTCACTAAAGCAGTCCTTCTGTCTCAGCCCTGCCCTGGGAATATGCTGTTATGTGCATCTCTGCTGCACCAAGCCCAGGCCGGTACCACCTCAGACATACCCTTTACTCATGGGGCCTGCCTTTTCATCCCAGATCTGTTGCACCAGTGGCTGCCACTGGAGAAGATGCCTGGCTTCCTCTGGCTGCCCAGAGATGCAGGGAGTGTCTCCTCAAAATATCCTCAGGGGTTTGAGCCTTATTGTTCCTAACGCTGTGGCTGCTGCTCCGTGCCTCAGGGTGCCACCTTTTCCTCTCCTGCATGATTCCCTCAGTACTCCATCCTCACCCCTCTCCTGTGGTGCTGAATTAGTACAGACCAACAACAGCTCTGCCCTGTCCACACCTGTAGAAAAAACAGACTCCATAGAGGATAGGCCTCCAGACCTCGGGGTGAGGGTGGAGAGGAGTGCTGGGAGTTCAGAATTGCAGGTAGAGAATATATACAGTTTTATACAGTTTTATGCCTGGTAGGAGAGTACCACGGCACATTTGTAAGTCATCTCTAGGGAAGGAGTTTTGGTTTTTAGAGGGTCTCTCCCATGGGATAAAATAGGAGGGGATCTGAACTCTTCTTGCTTATTTGTATATAGTATACTGCGAGCCATTCTCATGGGGGAGGAGACTCCCATCTGCTTGGCAATGGATTTTGTACCTATTATTTGTTTTCTTGGGCTCACAGCTCGTCTCAGCAGGGTTGATGTGCATTCTTCAAACTTCTCTCTTGGCTCACCTCCAAACCATCGGTTTACTTGCTAAACTTCTGTCCTTTAACTCTCCTTCTGGACAGGAGGCTTTATGGAAAACTGGCTCCAGTTGGCCATCTTGCCTCCGCCCCCTCTGATATTTTTCTTTTAATTTAAGCCTTACGGTCTTTGGAAATAAGGTGGTCAGTGCTAATAAGATGAACAAAAATGGAGGCATGAGGGTTATATCTTGCATATGATCAGGAAGGAGGAAACATTTCTTTAAGGGGCAAATGTTTTTACCTGTTAAAGTTTTAAATTATTTCTGTCTTAGTTCAGTGCTTTTCAGACTTTTATTTGTATAGGAATTACCAGGAAATTTTGTCAAAATAAGATTCTGATTCAGTAAGTTTAGAGTGGGACCCCACATTCTGCATTTCTTCCGAGGTTAAAGATGATACTTTGTACCATTGTTTTGAGGACCATTACGTTGAGTAAGAAGGATTTGCTCTTGTTTCATATTACAATAAGAAAGGCAGATCTCTCATGCATCCCTTACATGGCACATCTTACAGGATGGAAAAATTCCCTTGCATGGAGCAGAGGATCAATTAGAATCATTGGTATTGGTATTGAAAAAGCAGATGACCTGAACACTGGATAACACATCCTACTACAACTCAGGTCATTTCTAATTGTTTAGTTTCAACAAAAATAAAGGAAGATGAAATTGAGTTAATCCCTGATAGCTTATTAAAATTACCTGATATATGAAAGCAGTTTGATTTTGAAGAATTGAGTAATATTGCTATAACAAACTCCCTTATTACCTATTTATTTAAATGAACAAAGTTTTTCAATGCTTTTATAAAAAGTGAAAATAAAAAATAGAAAACAATTTATCTAAAATCTTGTCTTATACTGTCATTCAGAGGCCTATGAACTATTTTCAAAAGGAAAAGTATTAAGAAAAACATTTCAATATATTTTTTATGTTGGATGTTACAGTTTTAAGAAATAAAACAAAATTTAAAAGTTCCATTTTGGGATGAATATTTTTGTTGTAGGGAAATGTGATAAGAATGATCAATTGAAAATTTTCAAAAATTAAAGCTGTATTATGTTAGGCTGATATTCTGTTGGGAAGTAAGTAGAAAAGAATTTAAGCAAAAATTCATGTCAATTTTCTTAAAATTTTTCTTAAGTGTATACTGGTGTTTATCATATTACTTTGGAATATGGATTCCTTTCATACCCTTAATGAAGTGATGTAGCAGTTTTATTTTAAAATGGCAGTATTTACAACATAGTGGAAATTACATCATATACCTTCCAATCATTTAAACTTTCAATGGAAAATGTAGATGTCATCCAAAAATGTGCATTGTGGAGCTCTAGAAAATTCCTTTTGCAGGGCTGAGGCAGGTGGATTGCTTGAGCTTGCAGGTTCAAGACCAGCCTGAGCAGGAGCGAGACCCTGTCTCTACTAAAAATAGAAAACCTGAGGCAGGAGAATCACTTGAGCCCAAGAGTTTGAGGTTGCTGTGTGCTGACACCAAGGTACTCAATTTGAGGGTGACTGAGTAAGACTCTGTCTCCAAAAAATAAATAAATAAGTAAATAAATAAATAAATAAAAAGAATGAAATTACCTTTTGAATTATGGGCAGAGGAAACAAATGAAGGATATTATTTTAGAGCTCCTTTCTAAGAGCCTAACTTTCTTTAACTAGCCTTTTGTAAAACTTAAATGAGAAAAAGAATTGAGATGGTACGCATTTAGAAGTTATTATTTTGTGGCTCGGCGCCTGTGGCTCAACGGGCTAGGGCGCCAGCCACGTACACCTGAGCTGGCGGGTTCGAATCCAGCTCGGGCCTCCAAACAACAATGACGGCTGCAACCAGAAAATGGCCGGGCGTTGTGGCGGGCGCCTGTAGTCCCAGCTATTTGGGAGGCAGAGGCAGGAGACTCGCTCGAGCCCAGGAATTGGAGGTTGCTGTGAGCTGTGATGCCACTGCACTCTATCCAGGGTGACAGCTTGAGGCTCTGTCTCAAAAAAAAAAAAAAACAACAACAACAACAAACCAAAAAAAAAAAAAAAAAAAAACAAAAAAAGAAGTTATTATTTTGTTAGTAATGAAAATTAGATTCCTAGATTTTGATGGATGAAAAAAAGGTTCTGATAAAGTTGATGTTCTGTTATCAAAGATGAGTGTGACCTGGATAGCTCTCTTGGGTGAACACTGCTTCATTGAAAAGTGGGAATATCCCTAGTTAACACCAGTATTTTCCTGAGGAAAAAAATCTTTGGATCAACATAGATATTTGAATAAGTGACTGTTTTATTGAGTTTCCATAGAAAAAGACAGATATAATTTGACGACAAAAATGTATAACGGATTTTGTTAATTGGTTGCTTTATCTGTATTCAATTATGCGGCGGTTACTATTCTAGAGTCTGCGACTCTGAGTAGTTTTGGCTATAAAATACACTTCCAGATAATTGAATTAGTAAGTGTATACAATTATGTATAAATTACTGTGTATAATTCTGGGTAATTAAATCTTTGAGAATGCTTGCAAAATGCAACATTTTTAGTTTTGACATGCTTACTGTTGAGTTTGTCATACTGGTCATAGTAAGAATAATAATAGGAGCCAGATGCCCACACAGGTAATAAATTGTGAAGCTGATATGTAAACCTTTGTATTCAATACCATGTTCTTTTTACTGCCACAGTTAGAAAGGTTGTCTAATATGTTACACATGCAAAAAGCTGGTTGTACTTAAATATAGTTTATTGTTTATTAAAAGGAATCTTGTCATTGCTATAGGATTTTGCTAATTTGTTTATGGTTTTTTAAAATGCTTAAAAATCAAGGAATCTAAAATACTTTTGTTAACATGGATTTGTTTTGTCAATATTTAGCATATTAGAAATTAAGTTTGAGAAAATTTAAAACATGTTTATTAATTTACTTAAAAATAGGAATAATGTACTCATTAAGTATTAATATGAGATCATTTTATGAAAAATATACTTTACAAAGCAAAAACATTTAGTGAGAAGAAGGGCATTGTTGTGCATGTTTTTAAATCTCTTTAACATCTGAATAGAAATAGCTGGATTCTCATATCTGCTTTTGGATTCAATTTGTTGTATAATGTTGTTTGGGTTGAAGTGTAAGAAGACAATTTGCTTTCATACATGTATGTACTTGGAATAGAGAGACCTTATGGACCTCTTGAAATATGCTTGGGGACCATCAGAAGTCTTGAGGCCAGGGTATTAAGACACTGCTTTAAAATATTGTAATATGTGTTATATTACACTTTGATAATTTGTTTGTATATAATTAGATTATAGTTTTTGCATATGTGGGTTTTTTTGCATTTGATTTTAGCTTCGTGTTTTATTTGATATATAATTATTTATGGCAAAATTATAATCAGAACCTGACAACATTTAAAGGAATTTATGAAGTACATTAGGATGAGAGTTGTTGAAAGATGTTTAACTTATGCAGAAAAAAACAAAAGAAAAATTCATATATATTATTAATAAATTAGTAATTGTAATAGCTTCAAAGAATTCTATACTTTAGGAGAATGTTTATTTCATAAATCCCTTAAAAAATCATGACCCTCAAACATCCATTTCTTTCTCCATTGTTCCTACTCTCCTCGCCTCCCTCTTTACTTGCTTCCTCTTCTTCCTCCCTCTTTATTTGCTTCCTCTTCTTTAACATTCATTCAATAGACATTTATTGGATTCTTTATCAGTTAGAGCAAGCACTAGTTTATGTAATAAATAGGTTAAAAAGTTTACAATGGTTCAGATATGATAAAAGTGTATTTCTTGCAACATCAAATAAGCATATTTCTGGTGGAGGAGGGGAGGGTCATTGCAGAGGTGGTGGGTCAATCAAGTTGCAATTTCTGCTGTCTTTAAGAGTTCTGGAGCTTTGGAAGTTCACCTCTCAACTGCTGGCTCTAGGATCACATCATCTCAGCCATGATTCATACTAGTAAAACAGATGCCCTGGCTCTGGCTCTTGATACTCATGAAAGTAGCAGAAAAATCAGATTTCTATGTGACTGATTTTTGCAAGTAAACATAGCAGAGGCATCAGTGGCCAGCCTTTGTCTCAGTGTTAACTCTGCTTTCCAAAGTTGTATCAGTGCATCTGCTTGGCAAAAGCAAGATCACATGCCAAAGGATAGTTGTCATAGAGTTTAGGAAGTAAACTTTGGTTTTCTAGTTTAGCTTTTTCTACTTGTCTTTTAGCATGCATTAAAGAATGCAGCTGAAATGGAGTTGAGGAACTAATCTGCACACCTGGTAAAAATGACTAAAATGATTGTTTCTGACTAGTTATATCACAGCACCTTTCCTTCTTTCAAAGTCTTCCTTTCTGTCCCTTGTTAATCTTCAACCTTATAAAAGAGACTTTACCTTTCTCCTAATTGTAAATTTCCCCCTTGGTTACAGAAAGAGCTCAAGACCAACAGTTAGAATTGGTCATACTGTTCATTTCCAGCAGCCATGGGAAGACTTTATTTTTAGTGCTAAAACTACAGAAATTTCACCAGTGCATAGTTCCTTTGGGGACAGAGGATCAAGTGAATTGGTTAAGTGAACTTCCTAGGATGATTATATGTATTTTAAAATATGTCTGTCTAGATCATTACTGCCTTGCTGCCTTCTATGGATGTTTTGGAGTTTCTAACTCCTGATTGAAGTTGGGCATTATAGTAACCAAAGATTGTTCTGTTATGGAAGAAAACAAGATAATCATAGGTAATGTGATTCCCCCACCCCTGGACAGGTCAGAATTAGTCACTTTTCTCTCATATGCATTACTTCTTGCTGCAGATTATACATGTAATATAAGATGAGAAAAGATCCTTTAATTAATGCTTGGGAATTTTTTTATTAACTAGTAGAATAAATAATTTATCTTCAACTTCTAGTGGTATCTTGGTCTTTGGGAAGCAGGGAATAGATATTAGTAAAGTAATGAAGCTGTGGGGTAGGTGAGAAAACCTAAAAGAATAGTCCAGAGTGAAGGCAAAATCCAAACACGTTGGGGTGTATGAATTAAATATTATTAGTTTATTCTAGAGAGTGAGGCACTCAGAGGATGTAGCAAAAACAAACCAAATGATTATGTGCTCTGAATCTAAGAGGTGAGTAGTTGACAGCAGAGAGATTGGGTGTCCACATTTGACATAGCCTGTCAAAAAGGTCCATATAGCTATAGGGTGGCTTGGGTCTTTGTGGTTTGCAGAAATCAATGAGTATGAGGGGCAAGGTGGGCATGGTGTAGGAGTGGCTACAGCAGTAATTCCAAGGCTGGTTGTTGACCTAAGTTTACCTTCCGGTTTTTTGTTCATGTGATGATGAATATGTCTCAGAAGGCTAAAAGTACCAGATAGACATGGACAAAATAAATATTTTTTTCAAGAATTTTGTCATGATGATTGATGTTGCCTAAGGCTAGGGCATTTTTTTGTTTAAAACAAATTCCTTACCTCCTTAAAGTCAATTTGATGGTGTTAATTACATTCATTTGTTTAATAGAAAGTTAGACATAATCACTAGAGTTCAGTGATGTTACCACTGATATGCATAAAAAAAAACAAGTACGGCATTCAGACAAAACAAGTTAATTCAGTTGATACTATTCTGAATTGTGAAAGGATACACCAGCATCTGAAGGGTTTTTAATGTGGCAATTAAACTTGGTTAGGGGGCTATGTAAATTAGTATGTTTTTAACTGCATTTATGGTCATCTTAATCTGATATGGCTGACTTAATTTCATAGTCATTTGAGGATAGTTAATTCTACTTTGTAGTTGCTTACCAGGAAATTATGTCTCATGCTGTGTGGTGAGGTTTTGTAAATGAATTTAAAGAAAATTGTTATCGTTGGAAAAAAATTCATTGTTTAAGCACCATCTAAAGTTGCTGCCTTTAAGGGATTATTGCTGCATGGTATTTAAAAAAGGTTTTGAATGTGTTTATGTCTTGACAGTTTGAATAGAAAGACAGAGTTATGTGTGCATTTAGCCAAAAGGTACATTAAATACCACAGCCTATGTCCACATCTCCTTCTTGAAATGATCAGTGATTAATCCCATGACAGAGATGAAGTATTATCAGTTGATAACCTTCTGGTTTGCATGTATGTGCTCTTTAAATATTTCACACATAATATCTGAAAGTGGCAATTCTTTCTTTTTTCTTTTTTCTGTTAAACCAGGAGTTTTATTTTAGACAATTTAGAAAGTTAACTGATTTTCTCATAAATAGCATTGCTTATATAAGAATTATAAAAAGTTTTAATTCTGCATTTAAAAGTGGATATTTAGGATTTAATATTGAATAAAGCATTACATTTACCCCTTGGTTTCAATGGAGGATTGCTTCTAACACTTCACTTTGGTCCCCAAATCCAAGGATACTCAAGTTCCGTAAATAAAATTATTTAGTATTTGCATTTAACTTACATGCATCTTCCCATACACTTTAAATCATCACTAAATTACTTATAATGCCTAGTGGAGTATATATAGTTGTCACACTAAATTGTTTTGGAAATAATGACAAAAAGTATATACAGATTTAGTACAGATGCAATTTTTTTTCTCACCTATTTTCAATTTGTTGTTGTTAGAATCCACCTATGTGGACATGGAGGGACAAGTGTATTTGAAGATGCTGAGTGAGTCAAACTTACTAGCCTGAAAAGGAATTTGAGTCTTTTTACTCAGTTTATAGAAGATTATATTTTATTCAATATATAGTTATATATGTATGTATATATATGGGATGTGTGTGTTTGTGTTCATGTTTATCTAATTTTCTGCACTCTATGTAGAACACCATATGGCTTCATTTTGTCTTTTGAAGCTTGCTTTTTAGATAATCATATATTCATAAAAGAAAATGTTTTAAAAACGATTAAAATATTCTAACAATTGGACTTTTCAGATACATATACCTAAAGAATTATTGGTGGAAAATAAAGAGAACTATTAACGTAAACAAGAACCTTTGAACTAGGAAGCGCAAGTAAAATAGGCTACATTGCATATATGTTCTTCTTAACTTAGAAAAGCTTCAAACAGATGAGGGAGGAGCAAGATGGCCGACTGGAAGCAGCTTCCGACAGAGGCTCCTGTCCAAAATGAAAGAAAACCTCCAGAAACTGCCCAATTGAGCTGAAGACTGGGAGCCTAGCTGAGAGAGAGAGAAGTGATAACTGCAGGTCACCTCTGAGGCAAGCAGCGACTTTAAGAAACCAAGCTTCAGGTAGAAAAACTGAACTAAAGATTTCCGTGATTCTGAACTTCCAGGACACCCTACCCCCCTTACATGACACACCAGAAGCCTGACCTCTGCTGAAACTGAGGGAGAAGGACTTGAGCAGCAACCACCCTCCCTATCTGCCAGACCCGGCGGTCTGCAGGTAAGAGACTCTGGAGCCCCACCGAGCCAGCCCCCAGGATAGGAACTCTGCTGGGACCCCCACAGCAGCCTCATTGGCACCCCGTTGGGCCTTGGCCCGCCACCAGCGGTGGCCAGGAAGTCTGCCGGGACTACTGTGCGCTGATCTTTGCCCCTCCTGGCCCCATCTGTGCCACAGACCTGCCGCCCACAGCGGCCAGGAACTCCACTCCGCTGGCAGGCCCCGATTGGCACCCCACTGGGCCTTGGCCCACCACCAGCAACTGCCAGGATGTCTGCCAGGACTCCCAACCAGTGCTGATCTGTGCCCCGTCCGGCCTTGGCCTGCTTCCTGCTGGGTCCCACCTGGCTCCAATCCAAGCCCGAGGCCTGCCACCCATAGTGGCCAGGAATGCCACTCTGCCAGGACCCCCGCGTGATTGGAATCCCGCGGGGCCTTGGCCTGCCACCAGCAGTGGACAGGAACTCCGCCAGGTCCCTGGCGGCCTGATTGGCACCCTGCTGGGCCTTGGCCAGCAGCAGGCAGGAACTCCACTGGGACTCCCTCCAGGCACCGATCTGTGCCCCGCCTGGCCTTGGCCTGCCTGGCTCCAATCCGTGCCCCAGGCCTGAACTCCACTCTTCCAGGAATCCCATGCAGCCCCAATTGGCACCCTGCTGGGCCTTGGCCCACCACAAGCAGAGGCCAAGAACTCTCCTGGGACTCCTGCGGCCTGATTGGCTCTCTGCTGGGCATTGGCCCACTGCCAAGAGCAGCCAGCAAGTCTGCCAAGACTCCTGCTCAGGGCCGATCTGTATCCTGCCCACTTCAGCCCGCTGCCCACCGGGACCTGGCTCTGATCCATGCCCCAGGCCCTCTGCCCTCTCTCTGGAGCTCTCCTCCAAGCCAGAGACTGCTGGAGGCACGGGCTCCCTTTGAAAAGGCCACCAGGTGCCCCATCCCATGCCCTGCTGCTTGATCTGGGTGTGCCACACTCCCAAGCTGGTCCTGCAGCCAGAACTCCCTGGTGAGGCAGTCCCAGAGGAGCTACACAGGGTCACTCCCTACACAGATCCAGCAACAACAGAATGATCCTGCTGTGGTCTCATCTGGGAGAGACACCTCCCCAACTCTGAGGACAGACACAGGCAACAGTGAAAAATAATCATGAGGCGGAATTAACAGAAAAACTCTGGCAATATGAATAATCAGAGTAGATCAACTCCCCCAAGGAATGACAAGGTAGATATAACACAAGATTCCTTGCATAAGCAAATGGCTGAGATGTGAGAAATCGAACTCAGCATCTGGATAACAAATGAGATCAGTGGAATGGAGGAAAGATGGAATTGGAAAAGATTGGAATTTCAGGCAGTAAGCCAAAAGATGACCCAAAAGATGTCTCAAAAATTGAACGAATTCAAAGACAAAATAATCAAAGATTTTGACACATTGAGACAAGAAGTTGCAGCCCTCAAGATCTGAAAAACACAGTAGAATCCCTCAGTAACAGAATGGAACAAGCAGAAGAAAGGATTTCTGACATGGAAGACAAAGCTTTTGAATGCTCCCAAACTTCAAAAGAGGAAGAGAAAGGGAAGGCAAAAATGGATCATTCTCTCAGACAGTTCTGGGATAATTCAAAGAAAACCAATATTAGCCTTATAGGGATACAGAAAATGATGAAGGGGCATCACAAGCCACAGAGCCTCTTATTTATGAGATGATGAAAGAGAACTTTCCATACATGCCAAGAGATTCTGAAATTCAGATAGCAGACAGTTTCAGAAACCCAGCAAGACTCAACCCGAATAAGACATCCCCCAGGCACATCATAATTAACTTCATTAAAGTTAATATGAAGGTGAAAATTCTGATAGCAGCCAGAGGGAAGAAAACCACAACCTCTAAGGGGAAGAATATTAGAATAACTGC